>SJYC01095745.1:0-10995 GCA_006408675.1 Madoqua kirkii
GGCATCCACATTGACAATGTGGATCCCTTGCCTTCCTGACTGATAAAATGTCTTCCCTGTAGCTTAGTCTGTTTTTAAGCTGGTGTACCACCCCCCCCCCCCCCCCCCCCCCCGATAATTTGTATCAATTTCCACACTGGCAAACACTATGAGCCAGAGTCTTTCTGTAAACACATCCAATTTTGGGCTTCAAAATGTATTGTTGGTACTGTAATTGAGAGCACTGTCCCCCAAAGCTCTATTAAGAAAAAAGGGAGCATTTAAGAATTTCAAATTATCTTGTTCTTTAACTGGTAATGATGATGCCCAGGTTCAACAGTTTCAGTTCTGCTATACAGAGTATAAGTTGCTATTTACTCACCAAGTCCATGTCCTACTATTTTGTAGCCCCATGGACAGCAGCCCGCAGGCTCCTCTGTCCATGGGATTTTCCAGGTAAGAATACTGGAGTGGGTTGCCATTTCCTCCTCCAGAGGATCTTCCTGATCTAGGGATCAAAGAGGGTTAACTGCATTGGCAGGTGGTTTCTTTACCTCTGTGTCACCAGGATGCCCACACGGAGTGAATGAAAAGAAAAAAAGTGAAAGTGAAATCACTCAATTGTGTCCAACTCTTTGCAACCCCATGGACTGTAGCCCACCAGGCTCTTCCATCCATGGCATTTTCCAGGCAAGAGTACTGGAGTGGGGTGCCATTTCCTTCCCCAGGGGATCTTCCTGACCCAGGGATAGAACCTGGGTCTCCGGCATTTCAGGCAGACGCTTTTACCGTCTTAGCCACCAGGGAAGCCCAAGTGTACACAATCTACTGAATTTCTGGTGGTGGGAAAATCCATGGTTTCTCAGATAGTTAAGTATATGGAGGAAAGGACTTTTAGGAGTGGCCCAGTAGCTAAGAAGGGAAATTATGATCATGAAACTATCAAAAATTACCATCTATAGCTCAAAATGCAAAATAGTTTCATATGACGCAGTTTAATACATACCCTGTCTGAAAAAAGTGATTGATTTTGGTAGTTAGCATGAGAGCCTGAGCATGATTTCCTACTATATAGTAGGAAATAACTATTGAGCAAAGCTGTCAGAACATAAAGATGAATTTTGTTGATTGCATTAATTTGAACCAATGAAGGGTAAGATGTAAGCCTGATGAACTTATCAATATATATTTAAAAATAAGAATTTCCCTGACTGGCTCCTCATATACTGGGGAAATGGTATTAAACCAAATTGATAGTCATCCTGTCTCTATCTATCTAAATACAGCTGTTGAAATCCTAATATTTACCTGGCATTGTAGCAATTTTGGGATCCAACAAAGAAAACACGAAGTTTATTCTAAATGACGTGAAAGTAACTCAGTTGTGTCTCTTTGCGACCCCAGGGACAGTCCATGGAATTCTCCAGGCCTGAACACTGGAGTGGGTAGCCTTTCCCTCCTCCAGGAATCTTCCCAACCCAGAGATAGAACCCAGGTCTCCTGTGTTGCAGGCAGACTCTTTACCAGCTGATTCACAAGGGAAGCCCCAAAACACTGAATTGGGTACCTTATCTCTTCATCGGATCTTCCTGACCCAGTAATCGAATTCGGCTCTCCCACATTGCAGGTGGATTCTTTAACAACAGAGCTATCAAGGAAGCCAATTTTACTGATGGTGACACATTATCAGACTTGTATCCACCACCGTCCATGACTCCAGGCATTTTGGGATATTATTAAGATTGAAGTATTGCTGGACTTCATAGGTGGCACTAGTGGTAAAGAATGCACCTGGCAACTCAGAGAGGGTTTGATCCCTGGATTGGGAAGATCTGGAGGAGGAAATGACAGCCCACTCCAGTATTCTTGCCCGGAAAAGTCCATGGGAAGAGAAGCCTGACTACAGACCATGGTGGCCCAGAGTGTGACACAGCTGAACACACAATTTGCTGGACAGCTGGTTTTAACTGTAACTAGACTTTCCTCCATCTACTCAGTTTAGGAGTTAAGCACTATCTTAATCTTTACAACTACCCTAAAATAGTTACTTCTGATTATACTAGGGAGCTGAGGAAGATACTTTCTAGTTTAACTGAAACATGGTCAAGCCTGGCTTTAAATCAAATCTTAATCCTTTGTCCATTTGTACTGCTTCTACAGGTTTTGATTTTTCACCTGGATGGCCAAAACTTTACTCTGTAACCAATACCAGCTCCCCTCAAAAATGATTCATGGGTTGTAGTCCCCAACCAAAATCCCTCCCTACCCAGGTATTCTGGTTAAGGAAGCCTCTGCATAAGTTACACTTGGCTAGCAGTTTCACTAAGTATGTATGGGCCCATTTAACTCAAATTTGTATTAGAGAATCTGGATTTTTATGGGAATCTTGTGGTTTTAAATATCACCTGGAATTAAAAAAAAAACCAGTGGAGGAAAATACACAAAATTGAAAAAGAAAAATTCTGTGGTTTTAAAAATTCAAGCCAAATTAAAAAAAAAGAATTAAACTGGATAGAATCACACACTTCTGTGAACTTGCAATGGTTAATTTTACATCAAGTTGACTGAGAAATGGTGTCTAGATACCTGTCTAAACAATACTCTGGATATTTCTGTGAAGGTATTTTGGGGGATGAAGATTTCCTTTTTTTCCCCTTCAGCTACACTGTGCAGCTTGCAGAATCTTTAGTTCCCTGACCAGGGAGTGATTTGACCAGGGCAGTGAAAAATACTAAGTCATAACCACTAGACTGGGAATTCTTAAGATTACCATTTAGTTTCAGTAAAACTTACTCCTACATGAGCAGGCCACATCCAATTAGTTGAAGGAATTAACAGGGAAAGACGGACTTCTGAGGAAATTCTGCTAGCAGATGGTTTGCAACTGCAACATCAACTCTTCCTTGTGTCTCCCACTTTCAGTTTATCCCATCCAACTGTTGACCTGACAAACTCACAATTGCAAGAACCAATTTCTTAGAATAAATCTCTCTATAGACACGTGGCAGAGAAGCCAATGGCAACCCACTCCAGGACTCTTGCCTGGAAAATCCCATGGATGGAGGAGCCTGGAAGGCTGCAGTCCATGGTGGCGCTGAGGGTAGGACAGGACTAAGCAACTTCACTTTCACGCACTGGACAAGGAATGGCAACCCACTACAGTGTTCTTGCCTGGAGAATCCTAGGGACAGGGGAGCCTGGTGGGCTGCCGACTATGGGGTCACAGAGTCGGACTGAAGCAACTTAGCAGCAGCAGCATAGACACATGGTATTGGCTGTTTCTCTGGAGAACGTCAATACAAAAACTAAAAAGGTGTCTAGTCTCTATCACTGAGCCAGCCCACTGCAGTCCTTTTAGGGGGAATGGGTAAACTGCAGTATTTCAGGAGAGTTAAAGGAGATTTTTCTCTCATATATACCACTCAAATACTTAATTAAAAAAGACAAACCTAATAAATGACGTTTTCTACCTTGACCCTACTGTAAAATAAAATACATTACTTTTGGCTCTTGATACAAACTGTAAATCAGGGAGGAAAGCAGGTTCTAGGATTTGCCAGGACGTAAAATGTTTAATATAGCTCAATGAATCTCAAAATAAGGAGGCTCTAGTACCCTTTCCACCAAGAAAACCCAGATGGCTAAATCTGTAATTTAGCTATGATTCAAACAAAAAATTCAAAATCATTTTATGAACCCTAAACTCTTATTCTTGCTTCTGTGGTTCCCAAAGGTAGAAATCCTTAGTGTTATACAGAAAATCTCCCCAAGCACAGAATACCATGACTTCTCACTGATACAGTTACTAATCAGAGGCATCTCACAACCCATTTCTCCTAGTCAAAGCATCAGAATAAAAAGGGGAGTATTTCCTGTATTATCTTACATGCTATTACAATTCATTTCAAATATTCTTTTAGTCTAAACAAGATTAATATTGAGCACATCTATGAGGGCAAAAATTTCAGTGTTATGATACAGAGGAAGAAAATGAAGCTCTCGAACTTAAAATCTCCATACACTACTGGTTTTCATCACTCATGGAGAAAAATGAATTACTCCTTCCAAGTAAAAAAAATAAAAACTAAAAAGACATCTCTTTTTTCTCCCTTGCACTTCTCTTTTATAATGAATTGCCGACAAACTCCTGACCCATGAATCCAAAAAAAAAAAATCAGATTTTAAGACCAAGAAATAAGCTAAATCAAATACGTATTTAATTAAGAAACTAATAATGCAATATTACCCAAACAAAATGTAAGCACATGTTCAATTATCATGTTCCATATTTCAGAGAAGAGACATTAAGGATTCATGCCATAAGTTTATTTACAAACATATCTAGGATGCTGAGTTCAAGGGACTGATCCTTTTAAGAGACTGCATCTCTTAATATGCTCCTCTTCCTATCTGTGAATAAAAACACAAAAAATTAATGACATTTAAACTTAAATTTAACAGAAATCATGCAGTTTCATTAACGTATTGCCTGTCCTTCAATTTATGACTGGTGCATCAGAAAGCGTTTACAGTATCATGATTTTACTCATACTGATTTGCTTCATCATATGCACCAAGTAATGGCTTGGATAAATCATTTCCCTTCTAAAAAGTAAGACAAGTGAAGTCCTTCTTTTCTAAAGTATATTTTGGAATGTATTCCAACCAACCCACAGAGCCTCCTACAGTGTTGTTTTTGATGAAAATTCTAATTACAATATTAATCTTCTCACTCAGTGGTGCTTTAGTTGCTAAGTTGGGTCTGACTCTTGAGATCTCGTGGAATATAGCCCAACAGGCTCCTCTGTCAATGGGATTTTCCAGGCAAGAATACTGGAGTGGTTGCCATTTCCTTCTTACTCAGGGACTCTAATAATCTTGCAGCACACATGATTCCTTCATGTAGATACTAACATATACTGCCCTCAAGACAGATGAACATTAATCAGTTTACTAGAACTTTTCTTTTCTTGGTCAAGAACCTCAGCTCTGGAACAAGACTGTCTGGACAGAATTCCTGGTCCACCACTGCTACCTATGGAATACTATGCAAGCTGACATTTCTTTTTTTTGGTCTCAAATCAGGTTAACACCTCACAGTCTTGCCTGGGAAACAATCTGAGCCTATTAATATTAGGTGTGCCTAATAAACAGCAGCATTCAATAAACACTAGCTTTCAGGCAAAGATATGTTTGTCTATAGGTTTAACCTGTCTCCCACCAATGTCACATGCCCACTTAACTTCAGTATTTGTGATTTTGAGGGGGTGGGTGGTTAAGGGAAAAAAGGAATAAAGGAGAAACTTCTGCAAAGGTTATAATTCCACTAAATTTACCTGTCTCATGGATTACTTTTTAAGCAGTTGGTGTCTTACTATAAAGAAAGGTGCAGCAAATCCAGACCCAAAGAACAAAGTCATCATAGCCAGTAACCTCCATTTGTTTTCCACTGAAAATGGTATATTCTGTTGGGAACAAAAGAGAACAAACAACAAATACTGAACTTCAAATCATTTGATTTTACAGATTAAAAAGAAGTACAGAGGAAATGCTAATTTTTATATAATCAGATTATGTATGCATGGTCAAATACCTGAGCTCTGGAACAAGACTACTTGGATAAAAATCCTGGTCCACCATTGCTATGTATGGAATACTGGGCAACTTAATCATAGCACTTTTAAAAATCTTTAAAATCATATGACCTTCACCGCAAACACGATATGGTAAAAAAAAAAATTCCTAGCTTTCCTCTTCCACTCTATCTCTCTACACCCTTTCTAGGCCTCATGATAACCCCAGGAGACTGTTACAGCTAACTACTCGCTTGAAGCTATTTAAAGCTAAAACCAACTTCAAGGACGGTTGATACTTCTAATTTCGTCAATTCTTTTAACACTAGCCCCACATCATAGGCCCTCACAACCCCGAGTTTTCAATGACTTTCACTTCGAAGCCGGTGACCTTTAGCTAGTTTTTAAGCCACTATACCTGCAGTCAGAGGTTCTAAGGTCCCCCGAATTTTGAAGGGCAGGGTGGGGGGCGCAGGGGAAATGGGGGGAGCGCTAGAGCGAGGTAAGGCCTCTGGTTTCATTTACTGAAGCCTATTCATGACTACAGCGCGCAGTCACACTCCTGAACTTTCTCCCGGGTCCCCGGGGGAAGTGGAATGCTAGTCGACGTCCCAGTTCAAAACCCTGGCTTCTCATTTCTCTCTTCACGTCGCAAAGTAGACCTCGGATTTCAGTCAGTCGCGGCCAAGTGCCCCCTACCCAGCGAGGCAGGCCCCTTCCACACTAACCTTCCCTGGACCCTCTTCATAGTGGCTCCGACGAATCATAGAGGTTGTAAACCTCCGGACGCTCTGTCCCAACATAGCGCTGTTGGACACTCTACAAAAGATCCAGAGACCGGAGGCGGAAGAAATGGCGGCTACAAACCTACCGCTTCTAGCCTCACGACCTTGCTCCTCTAACTGCAAGGATCGAAAGGGAAGATGGGAAATGCAGCACAGTTCTCGGAGAGCGCGAGAAAACGGCGCTATGAGGATTATGGGAATTGTAGTTTAGAGCACGGCGGCGCTTTGTCGGCCCTGAAGGATTGTGGGAAACGTAGTCTGGCAGCGGATTCTCGCGGTGATTCTTTTAGAGCTGAGTTCTTTAGGTTTATTTCTAAAACGATTTGACTGAAATTAAAGAAGCAGTTTACGTATGTTCTAGTTTATGGAAAAGGAAAATCTCTCCCTTTTCTTTTTTTGCGACTGTATGCTAAATATTTCTAATTTTCACTACTATGTCGCTATGAGATGTGTGAAGAAAGCATAACAACAAATAATCAAATAATATGCAGTGCAAAGGATTTCAGAGAGAAAACTGAGTTGAAGTGCCAAGGGAAGGGTTACTGGAAGTAAGCGTAGTTGCTCAGTCCTGTCGGACTTCCCCCCAGACTCTGTCTATAGAATTCGCCAGGCAAGAATACTGAAGTGGATTGCCATTCCCTTCTCCAGGGGATCTTTCCATCCCAGGATCGAATCTGGGTCTCCCGCATTGCAGGCAGATTCTTTACTGTCTAAGCCACAAGGGAAGTCCCCCATTTGTAAGTACAGAGAACTAAATGCAACAGAAATAGGGAAAGAGAGCAGAGAAAACTCAAGGCTAGCATTAGTGTGGCATGTTGGGAAAACTCAGCAGTGGCCACAGGACTGGAAAAGGTCAGTTTTCATTCCAGTCCCAAAGAAAGGCAATGCCAAAGAATGCTCAAACTACCCCACAATTGCACTCATCTCACACACTAGTAAAGTAATGCTCAAAATTCTCCAAGCCAGGCTTCAGCAATACGTGGACCAAGAACTTCCAGATGCTCAAATGGTTTTAGAAAAAGCAGAGGAACCAGAGATCAAATTGCCAACATCCTCTGGATCATGGAAAAAGCAAGAGAGTTCCAGAAAAACATCTATTTCTGCTTTATTGACTATGCCAAAGCCTTTGACTGTGTGGATCACAATAAACTGAAAATTCTGAAAGAGATGGGAATACCAGACCACCTGACCTGCCTCTTGAGAAACCTGTATGCAGGTCAGGGAGCAACAGTTAGAACTGGACATGGAAAACAACAGACGGGTTCCAAATAGGAAAAGGAGTACGTCAAGGCTGTATATTGTCACCCTGCTTATTTAACTTCTATGCAGAGTACATCATGAGAAATGCTGGGCTGGAAGAAGCACAAGCTGGAATCAAGAGTGCCAGGAGAAATATCAATAACCTCAGATATGCAGATGACACTACCCTTATGGCAGAAAGTGAAGAGGAGCTAAAAACCCTCTTGATGAAAGTGAAAGAGGAGAGTGAAAAAGTTGGCTTAAAGTACAGCATTCAGAAAGTGAAGATTATGGCATCTGATCCTGTCGCTTCATGGGAAATAGATGGAGAAACAGTGGAAACAGTGTCAGACTTTATTTTTTTGGGCTCCCAAATCACTGCAGATGGTGACTGCAGCCATGAAATTAAAAGATGCTTACTCCTTGGAAGAAAAGTTATGACCAAACCTAGATAGTATATTCAAAAGCAGAGACACTACTTTGCCGACTAAGGTCCGTCTAGTCAAGGCTATGATTTTTCCTGTGGTCATGTATGGATGTGAGAGTTGGACTGTGAAGAAGGCTGAGCGCCAAAGAATTGATGCTTTTGAACTGTGGTGTTGGAGAAGACTCTTGAGATGGGTTGATGGCATCACTGACTCAATGGGCATGAGTTTGAGCAGACTCTGGGAGCTGGTGATGGACAGGGAAGCCTGACATGCTGCTGTCCATGGCGTCACATAGAGTCTGACTGGATGGGACTGAGCAACTGAACTGAACTGAACCCACTTCAGTATTCCTACCTGGAGAATTCCATGACTGTATAGTCCATGGGGTCACAAACAGTCGGACACAACTGAGAGACTTTCACCACCTCACTGCTGTTAGTCTCTGATTAGTGCATATTGGGAAGAAATTGTTGATAAAGGAGGCCAGGAAAGCAGCATTAGGTTAAATTGTGAAAAGTGAAAGAAAATGAAAGTGAAGTCGATCAGTTGTGTCCGACTCTTTTTGACACCATGGACTGTAGGCTACCAGGCTCCTCCGTCCTTGGGATTTTCCCGGCAAGAGTACTGAAGTGGGTTGCCATTTCCTTCTCCAGAGTATCCTCCAGACCCAGGTATTGAACGCAGGTCTCCCACATTGTAAGCAAGACAATGAGCCACTGTCTGAGCCAGCGGGTAAGTCCGTGGTAACCTATCTTTGGCAGAGTGCACAGATAACTCATTTATGCAGCATCAGTAAACAAAGTGGATTAAGATTTAAGTCTTTGAAAACTGGATATAAAGTGCATGCTTTCATCTTCCTTTATCTTTTAAAAGAGAAAAGTCATGTTTCACTTCGATCAAAACACAAAAAATGCAAAGTGAAGACATTTTATTTCTACAAGGAGCTTGTAACTGAGTAGAGATACGTGTAAAGCATAACTGGTGTCTTCTCCTTATTGACAGAGACTATATGATATTTGGTTTTTTTTAAGTCCCCATCAGTGTCTTTATCTATTAAAGGATTCGGATTTAACTATAATGGAAATGTTTCAGAGAAGGCAATGGTCACCCACTCCAGTACTCTTGCGTGGAAAATCCCATGGACAGAGGAGTCTGGTAAGCTGCAGTCCATGGGGTCGCTAAGAGTCGAACACGACTGAGCAACTTCACTTTCACTTTTCACTTTCATGCCTTGGAGAAGGAAATGACAACCCACTCCAGTGTTCTTGCCTGGAGAATCCCAGAGATGGGGGAGCCTGGTGGGCTGCCTTCTATGGGGTCGCACAGAGTTGGACATGACTGAAGTGACGCAGCAGCAGCAGCAGCAGCAGCAGCAGCAAGAAAATGTTTTCACAGTTAATAGTTAAGGTTTTCTGATTCTCTTTTTCATTCTAATGTACATAATGCCTCCTGTAGATTTGGTTCATTGTTACTGCTAGTTCATATTAATTGATCCTCCTCTGTGTATCTGTCAGTTAACTCCAAAGGGAACTACAGCAGAAATTCTGTATGGCTTTGAAATTATCTGCCCCTCATGGGCTCTGTGAACTCATTTTATCATAACATGGGAGGGGAGGAGGATATTCCTTTTCTCCCTGAATCTGCATGGACTCTGTATGACTCTTTTGTCCAAGAGAATTTGGTATAAGTGATGCTGTGCTAGCATCCTGCCCAGTCCTCACGAAATTGGCAGCTTCCCTTTCTGTCTTTGGAAGGTTTCCCCTAGCAACTTGAAGTTCATGTTAAGAAGTTTGATTACTCTGTTGGAGAGGCCCCCTGGAGAGTACTCAAGAATTCATTGGAAAAAAAGTGGGGCATCAGCTTAGAAGTCAAGTATGTGGGTAAAGGTATCTTGGATTCTCCAGTCCAGTCCAGTCCAGCTGCTAGCTGAATAACACTGAAGGACCTCATTCAGTGCTGTGTAGAGAAAAGATGCCCAGTTTAGCCTTGCCCAAAATGCTAATCTACAGATTTGTGAGACATAATTAGATGGTCATTCTTTCAAGCCAGTTAGTTTGGGGCAGTTTGTTATGCACCAGTAAACAACTGGAACAACACCTGCTCAGCTGAGCCTCTCAGCCTCCAGACATATAAAAGAAAATAATACATTAAGATGTTACATTTTGAGACAGTTTATTATAAAGGAGTAGAGATCTGGAACAGGTACCATACACAGTTTCTTATACACATAACCTAACATTCTAAATTCAGTCATAGTGACTTGCAAGGAAAATGCATATCATCCTTGGGAACCTTTTGATTCAGTATGATACTCTTTTGCTATAAAATGAATTTCAAGAGAAATGAAACACTTCATGGATTCAAACAAAACACAAAAGATCTTTAGAGACATGGAGTTTACTCCCAGGTTGTATTTTAAAAATAAAATCCAATTATTTTAATAGTGAATAGGGTGTATATCATAGAGTGAGCAATGCACTTTCTAGACCCACATGAATCTTTGGAGACTGAAATTGCATTATATAGAAAAATATATCTAGAAATTAAAGAACAGTATATGTCATGTCTCTCAACAGCTACTACATTAGATTTTTAGGAACTAGGTTAGAATTCAAAAATAAATTGTTTACTGAAAAAGTTTATGTTTCTGTTCTACATTTAAAACTCAAGTTAACAAGTTTTTTGTTCTCAAGTTTTTAGAAATTCCTGCTACTGTAGAATTAAAATCAGAATAGCGTGCTAGCCTTTTTAAATTTTTATATTTGTAGAAAGAAAAGAAAAAAACCCTGGCTTTAGGAAAGAATAAAATGTGATTCCACTGAAGCAGTTTCAGTTGGAGAATATTCTGCCAGTCTTCTGAGTGATTTAGTGATGACCAACTGTAAGAAAAATTTCTGCAAAAAATATTAAATGCTTATATGATCAAGTTGTATATTTTACTCATCTTATTTTATTACTTTTAAATACTAATTTTCCCTAAAAGCATACCAT
>SJYC01095747.1:0-28528 GCA_006408675.1 Madoqua kirkii
TGCTGCAATGAACATTGGGGTACACGTGTCTCTTTCAATTCGAGTTTCCTCAGTGTGTATGCCCAGCAGTGGGATTGCTGGGTCGTAAGGCAGCTCTATTTGCAATTCTTTCAGGAATCTCCACACTGTTTTCCATAATGGCTGTACTAGTTTGCATTCCCACCAACAGTGTAAGAGGGTTCCCTTTTCTCCACATCCTCTCCAGCATTTATTGCTTGTAGATTTTTGGATCGCAGCCATTCTGACTGGTGTGAAGTGGTACCTCACTGTGGTCTTGATTTGCATTTCTCTGATAATGAGTGATGTTGAGCATCTTTTCATGTGTTTGTTAGCTATCTGTATGTCTTTGGAGAAATGCCTGTTTAGATCTTTGGCCCATTTTTTGATTGGATCATTTGTTTTTCTGGAGTTGAGGTGCATAAGTTGCTTGTATATCTTTGAGATTAGTTGTTTGTCATTTGCTTCATTTGCTATTGTTTCTTTTTTTCTAATGATTCTATTTATGGATGCAGTATATAATGTTAGATACTATATTCTAAAGGGTATGTGATTTTATTAATGAGTTAAGATTATAAATAATGTAAGGAAAATTTGGCTATGTTGAAGAAAACAAATACAGAAAATTTATAATCATTTCTCCCAGAAAATGGTACCTCATATCTTTAATAATATGTAGTATATTATGTTTTGGTTATAGTATACAAAATGTTTTCAGGGGATAATGGAATAATATTAAAAGTAAAAAGGTAGTCAAAATGGAATATAGGATTTAGGTCATGTCTTTTCCTTGTGTTATATAGATAACTGAAACAAAGAAACAGATTTTAGCACAAGCCTTAATGTTACCTTTCAGTTTACATTGGTGCCTATAGTGATACTGAAAGGCATTCAGTCATGTCCGACTCTCTGTGACCCCAGGGACTATATAGTCCATGGAATTTTCCAGGCCAGAACACTAGACGTCTTTCCCTTCTCCAAAGGATCTTCCCAATCCAGGGATCGAACCCAGGTCTCCTGCATCGCAGGTGGATTGTTTACCAGCTGAGCCACAAGGGAAACCCAAGAATACTGGAATAGGTAGCCTATTCCTTCTCCAGCGGATCTTCCCAACCCAGTAATCCAACAGGGGTCTCCTGCACTGCAGATGGATTCTTTACCAACTGTGCTACTGGTAACTATAGAAATACGCATATTAAGACTTAAAAAAAAATTTAGACAAAATTAAGTCTAAAAATTTATTTTGAAAGGGGAAATGATCAAAAATAAACAGTAGTTAATTTTTCTTCAATAAGATATAATATTTTAGATATTTATTAAGAAGTAACTAATTTTAAAATTGAGGTATATAGAAGGTTTCCAGTGTTATCTAAAATTTATTAACAGTGCATAGATTTTCCTTGAATAACAACTGGCATATAAGAGACCTGAACTATAGTTTCTAAGTTCATCAATTTTCAGTTGAAAAGAAAAAAAGGAAAATATTTAAACTTGTTTGCTGCTTTTCAGATTTTGTTAGTAAAATCTAAAAATGTGGTTTTTAGACTAAGATGGACTGACAAGTGCTTCAATACTGAAACAAAAAGAAAAAAGTATGGAATTTCATTCATCTTATTCAGCCTAATTGGAGAAGGAAATGGTAACCCACTCCAGTATTCTTGCCTGAGAAATCTCAAGGATAGAGGAGCTTAGTGGGCTGCAGTCTATGGTGTCACAAAGAGTTGAACATGACTTAGCTTCTACACCACTGTGACCATATTCATCTTAATACGTTGTTTATTTAAAACAAACATTTATTTCTGAAGTATGAGGTAATTTGTTTAAAAGGAAGAAACTGATTAAGTAATTAAAGTATGAAGGGACTGAAGAAAAATCTCCCAAAGTATATAACTTTAAAAAATTCATCTCATTTTATTATTAAATGAGGACTGGTTTTAGGCATGACAGTGAGAACTGAGAGGAAATTGCAATGTTTCTTTTGAGCTTACTCTGATGCAAGCAGAGGGTAAAAGAGAATGTTTTGGAAGATATTCAACATTTAATTACCTTGATTTCAATTTTTCCTAATGAGTGTCAATACTTTCAGCCATTTGATTTCAAATACTTATTTTATAATGTGTAGTACAAAGAACATTTCAGAAGTTATAAAAATGTAAAGGAAAATGGCTAATATTTTTTAGCATTCTCTGTTTACCAGCACATTAAAAAATGCCCAGTTTACTATGTGTGTGAATATTCTTTCCTAGGTATGCATAAATGGGACCAGAATTGCAACCGTGTGTAACTTTGAACATTAACCAGATTAAAAAAAGCAGGATTTTTGTAGTAGAAATGTGTTCTACCTGCTAGTAATGCAGATTTCAGTTTTCCTTGCTGGTCATTAAATTCTGTTTTCAAAGGATAAAAGAGATACAAATGTAGATGCACAAGGTGCAGCCAAAAAGAGCTTTCAAATTTGTGAGACCATGGGTATTCCCGGCCCAGCAGTCTGTCTCTGATAATGACATCTAGTCACTTTGGGGGAGATCAGGATCTATGTGGATTTCACCAGTGCAACTTTATTCTGTAGCATATCTTACTTCCCCCAGCATAATGAAATGGTTATTTACACCACTAAGCATGGGGTGGTTTTTAATACATCAGTACATAACTGGAACTGACTGAGGTGCTGCCATTGTTTTGGGGACCAAGCAGTGAGCTTGTATCTCAGTTGTCACCTGACATTCTGTGTGTCTTGTGCCCAGATTTCCTTCTTTTTGAAAGAAAACCAGCCATACCAGTCACATCCTAATGGCTCATCTTAACTTGATTATATCTGCAAAGACCTTAATATCCAAATAAGGTCATATTCAGAGGCACCAGGTGTTCCGACTTCAAGACATCTTTTTAGGAGGTACAATTTAACCCATAACAATGGAGCACCAGAAAAGCAGACGGGATCTGGCCAGGGCACCAACACCAATGACTTGCAGGAGCTATCTAAGTTTCCATTTTCCTCTAGAGATATATTGAATTATTGACTTACTGAATAATTTTCAGGTTGTAATTTTCATATCTTTGAGTATTCTTTTTGCTCAAGCTATATCCCTTTCCCTCTCTATGAAAGTCTTCTTATCCTTAGGATGTACTATCATATCCTGGAGTCAGCCTTCCCTGGCCCTCTCAAGTGTCTCTATTCCAAGTCACTCACTCCATTCCAGATGACTGTGTTTATGAATTCACTCAAATAATTTTAATGCATATTATGTGGCACAATGATAAATACTAGCTATGGAGCTAGATTATTAGAAAAAACAGACCTTACCTTTAAGGTAGGTTACAGGCTAGTAGAGAATACAAAAAGTAATTATAACAAAGCTTAACAAATGATAAAGTGATCACAGCATGCGACGACCACTTAAGGAAGAACACCAAGCCCAGGTAAATGGCAGAGGTGCAAGAGATGACACAAGAATTTTGATACAACATGATTAACATTTTAAATGCAAAAAATAATCTTAAATCAGTCCTTTAATGAAGCACCTATTTTTGACTCTATAAATAGCCTCTGCTAGATACTTACCTGTTTAATTACTTCATTCAATGAGTCATTCATTCATTAAATTTGACAGTTATTTCTGTATTGAGATATTGAGCTAAGTTCTGTCAAACATATGTTTGAATTGTTTTTAAAACAAACATTAAGTAAAGGAATGGAATAAAATATACTTACCTTCTTTAAAGTTAGTGGCACAACTTATTTTGAACTGTTGATCAAGCTGTATTTATCTATAATTTATTGCTTCCTAGAGAAAATTTTGTCAATCTGTAATCTGCGATCTCAAAGCAGACCTTAAATATTCTAAAGGTAATTTTTCTAAACAGGCATTTTAGAATGCCTGCAATTAGAGTTACAAGTGTTGATTGTCTGCAATAGCAATTTTCTTGTCTTAGTGGAAATAAGCTGTTCATTATTTTTAAAAAATTATGTCAACCATTATTTATGTTTAGAATTCTGCCTCTTCTCCAAAAGCTGATAAAATATTCAACTTTCTACTGACAGTGAAGTACAATGTGAAGGCAGACACCAGCCTTCAAAGACTGACAATAAAAATCCACACTGAGTTTTGATAGGTTGGTTTTAATATGAAAGTAAGTGTTAGTCAATCAGTTGTGTCCGATTATTTGTGACCCATGGACTGTAACCTGCCAGACTTCTCTGTCCATGGGATTTCCTTGGCAAAAGTACTGGAGTGGATTGCCACTGTCTTCACCAGGGCATCTTCCTAACCCATGGATCAAACCCAGGGTTCCCACATTGCAAGTAGATTCTTTACTATATAAGCCACCAGGGTTTTAATATAATTACCCTTAAAATTCTTAAAGAGAGGGGACTACCAGGCCACCTGACCTGCCTCCTGAGAAATCTGTATGCAGGTTAAGAAGCAACATTTGGAACCAGACATGGAATAATGGACTGGTTCCAAATCGGGAAAGGAGTACAAGTCTGTATATTGTCACTCTTCTTATTTAATTTATATGCAGAGTACATCATGCAAAATGCTGGGCTGGATGAAGCACAAGCTGGAATTAAGATTGCTAGGAGAAATATCATTAACCTCAGATATGCAGATTACAACACACTTGTGGCAGAAAATGAAGAGGAACTGAAGAGCCTCTTGATGAAAGTGAAAGAGTTAAAACAGCTGGCTTAAAACTCAACATTTAAAAAATGAAGATCAAGGCATCTGATCCCATCACTTCCTGGCAAATAGATGGAGAGACAATGGAAACAGTGACAGACTTTATTTTCTTGGGCTCTAAAATTACTGACTGCAGCCATGAAATTAAAAGACATTTGCTCCTTGAAAGAAAATCTATGACCAACCTAGACAGCATATTAAAAGGCAGAGATATTACTTTGCCGATGAAGGTCTGTTTAGTCAAAGCTATGGTTTTTCCAGTAGTTATGTATGGATGGATGTGAGAGTTGGACCATAAAGAAAGCTGAGCACCGAAGAACTGATGCTTTTGAACTGTAGTGTTGGAGAAGACTCTTGAGAGTTCCTTGAACTGCAAGGAGATCAAACCAGTCAATCCTAAAGGAAATAAGTCTTGAATATTCATTGGAAGGACTGATACTGAAGCTGAAACTCCAATATTTCGGCCACCTGATGAGAAGAACTGACTCATTGGAAAGGATCCTGATTTTGGCAAAGACTGATGGCAGGAGGAGAAGGAGATGACAGAGGATGATATGGTTTGATGGCATCACTTATTGGTGGATATGAGTTTGAGCAAGCTCTGGGAGTTGGTGATGGACAGGGAAGACTGGCATGCTACAGACCATAGCGTCGCAAAGAGCTGGACACAACTGAGTGCCTGAACTGAACTGAACCGACTGACCCTTAAAATAGCAAGTTTGACAGGCAAAAATGTTTTGCATTTTACATTTGTCAAAGATTTACATGTATTCATATATGTATATGAATGGATACATAGTATTTCACCAGTTCATCCAATTTCTTATATTCATAATATTATGCAATAAAAAAGTAACTTTAGCTGACTTCTCCTATCATGTGTGTTCAGTTGTATGACTCTTAGCCCTCTGTCCATGGGATTCTACAGACAGGAATACTGGAGTGGGTTGCCACGCCCTCTTCCAGGGGATCTTCCGGACTCAGGTATTGAACCTGCGTCTCCTGCATTACAGGCAGTCTTTACTGCTAAATCACTGGGGTAGCCCTCTCCTTACTATAGCTATACTCTATATTCAGAGAATACAATAATAAGCATGAAACAGAAATATTAGGTTAATTGATTCACAGAATGCTAGTTTTTCCTTTTTTTTTTTCTTCCCTAAGTCAATCTAGAACAGGGTTTGGCAAATACCTGTATTAAATTCCTTTTACAGCCACATTAAGTATGAAAAAAATGATATGCATCCTTTTCTCTTTCTTTCTTTTTGTTTTAAAAGACGACTTTTAAGAACCCTGAAATGCATATTTAGTTCAGTTTAGTTCAGTTCAGTTGATCAGTCATGTCTGACTCTTTGCAACCCCATGAATCGCAGCACCCAGGCCTCCCTGTCCATCACCAACTCCCGGAGTTCATAATAGAAATAAAAAGGTTTTGGGCAAGGCCTTTTTGAAGTAGTTAGTTTGCTAAAAACTGGTCTTAGTTATCTGGTAGGTCAATTATTGAACTCCTTTGTGACAGTATCAGCTCTGGCTTCTCCTGGTTCATTTTGAGCATGTGAGAAGTCAGTCAGTGGTAACTGCTGCAGGGTCTGTATATTAGTAGTAACTGCTTAAAAAATTCTAATCTCATTTCTTTCTTCTTTCCTCATCTCTTTTCTTCTTTTTCTTTTTCCTTTTATTTTTCTTGAAGACAAATTTTCATGTGTTATTAAAAGGAATTCATATGTGGTGTGGAGGGACAATATCTCAGAAGGTCATCAAAATGTGAGACTGTTTCCTTAAAAGATTTCTGTACTATTGTTTTAAAAATAATCATAATGAACAAATGGTATTCATAGATATGTTAATGTGAAATTGAAAAAAAAATTCTATTTTTTAGGCAAAGAAATCTGACATTTCCAGAACACCAGTTGCTCATTGTTACCCTACAGGTAAGTGGTGGGGTCTGCATGGGTTTTGAACTCAGTTTAACTAGAAAATCTGGGTTTGTAAGTAAAAACATAGGGAAGTTGAAGGTTTATAAGGACAGAAACTTTAGTTTTGCTTTTACTGTTTTATTATTATAATTTTATTATTTCATCCCCTTGTCTGTACTTTAAGCTGTTCTCTGGTGGCTCAGCTGGTAAAGAATCCCTCTGCAATGTGGGAGACCTGGGTTTGATCCCTGGGTTGGGTAGATCCCCTGCAGAAGGGAGCAGCTACCCGCTCCAGTATTCTGACCTGGAGAATTCCATGGACGGTATAATCCATGGGGGTCACAAAGAGTCAGACAGCACTGAGCCCCTTTCACTAGATCACTAGTCTACCCTTTGGGGGTAGCTCTAGGGCGCCTCTGCTTTTACTTTCATATTCTGGTAGAACTTCATGACAGGAAGTCATAGATATTAGGAGTACAACTCCTACACCCAGAAATCTGAGAAAATTTGGTTACTAGGGACTTCATTAAGCTGATGCTAATTATCCCTCATGTTAATTTGTTATTTATTATTTAGTAAGGATCTGTACAATTGGGTATTATTAGCACTCAGATGATAGAGGAAGGAGCAAGCGGCTGCAGTTCATAACCTGGTGGAGTTCTACAATAATTGTTCTCTAATGTCTTTCAGTTAGAGTTCTTAGTGAAGAGCCATTTCAAACAGTTGGTTCCTTACATTCATCCACCCTGGAGTGAGGCCAAAGGGAAGGTGAGGGTGGAAATCCATTATTCTAGCTACTAAATTGCCCTTTTCTGATCACAGTTTTGTTTACAGGGCCAAAGTTTTAGTTGATAAAGTGTTCTGTGAACCACAAATTTTACCTAAAAAAATTCCCCCTCAAAACCCAGAAACATGTCTTTTTAAAATCTTTCCTATTCTGTCCTATTAGGGCATGATGGATCCACCAGCATACACATATTTTCTATAACTTTGTGCCCTAAAAAATTCTCCCTTGATTCAGTATCTCAGTGTTGTTACTGTTTTGTTTCTCTGTGTCAGTCCAAAAGCTCTTCAAATTCATTGCCTTCAGATAGTATATCTACTTTGTTATCTTTTATTTGCTCCATCTCATTCCATTCCAGTTCCATCTGTACCACTCTGCTGAATCTTGTCAACTTTACTGGTGTTCTACATTTTGACAGCCCCTCCATTATTTTTCTCTTGTCACTTATCATCTTATTTGAAAGTAGTGCAAGATCTATTTGACCATTCCCTTTGTTCCAAGTTCTTTTTTTTTTTCCCCTTTGTCTTAAAAGTACTGTTTCTGGCTATTAAGAATGACCAGGAGGGGGCCAAGAATGGATTTTAGGAGGCCTATGGGAAGACTGCTGGTGATAGAAGTCTGATGACAGAAATAGTAGATTGGATTCAGGTATTCACAGTGGTGATAAATATAAATGAATACGAAAATAATACGAGATAAACTGGAAGTTCTTGGGGACTGATCGACTTTAGTTCAGTTTTGAACATACTGATATTCCTGAGGAGCTCCTGAGACATTCAAATAGAGATATTGAGTAGACATTGCCCACAGTGGGATATGGACCTCAGAGGAGAATTCTATATTCTCCCTTGATTCAGTATCTCAGTGTTGTTACTGTTTTGTTTCTCTGTGTCAGTCCAAAAGCTCTTCAAATTCATTGCCTTCAGATAGTATATCTACTTTGTTATCTTTTATTTGCTCCATCTCATTCCATTCCAGTTCCATCTGTACCACTCTGCTGAATCTTGTCAACTTTACTGGTGTTCTACATTTTGACAGCCCCTCCATTATTTTTCTCTTGTCACTTATCATCTTATTTGAAAGTAGTGCAAGATCTATTTGACCATTCCCTTTGTTCCAAGTTCTTTTTTTTTTTCCCCTTTGTCTTAAAAGTACTGTTTCTGGCTATTAAGAATGACCAGGAGGGGGCCAAGAATGGATTTTAGGAGGCCTATGGGAAGACTGCTGGTGATAGAAGTCTGATGACAGAAATAGTAGATTGGATTCAGGTATTCACAGTGGTGATAAATATAAATGAATACGAAAATAATACGAGATAAAACTGGAAGTTCTTGGGGACTGATCGACTTTAGTTCAGTTTTGAACATACTGATATTCCTGAGGAGCTCCTGAGACATTCAAATAGAGATATTGAGTAGACATTGCCCACAGTGGGATATGGACCTCAGAGGAGAATTCTAAGATAGATCTACTCGCAGCACTGTTTATAGCAGCCAGGTCATGGAAGCAACCTAGATGTCATCAGCAGACGAATGGATAAGAAAGCTGTGGTACATATACACAATGCAGTATTACTCAGCCCTCAAAAAGAATACATTTGAATCAGTTCTAATGAGGTGGATGAAACTGGAGCCTATTATACAGAGTGAAGTAAGCCAGAAAGAAAAACGCCAATACAATATACTAGCACACATATATGGAATTTAGAAAGATGGTAATGATAACCCTGTATGCGGGACAGCAAAAGAGACACAGATGTAAAGAACACACTTTTGGACTCTGTGGGAGAGGGAGAGGGTGGGATGATTTGGGAGAACAGCATTGAAAAATGTATACTTTCATGTAAGAAATGAATCACTAGTCTAGGTTCAATACAGGATACAGGATGCTTGGGGCTGGTGCACTGGGATGACCCAGAGAGATGATATGGGGAGCATGGTGGGAGGGGGGTCCAGGGTTGGGAACTCATGTACACCTGTGGTGGATTCATGTCAATGTATAGCAAAACCAATACAGCATTTTAAAGTTAAAAAAAAAATAAATAACTGGAGGGAGAAATTACCTAGATGAAAGAAAGAAAGATTATCATTTTATTAAAGATATATTACTAAAAATAAAAAGAAACAACAAAAACCACTTGACTCTTCCCCCAAATTAACTAGTCATAGCCTATTGTTGACTAGTAAATTACCAATAATAAAAACAGTTGATTAACACACACACACACACACATACACACACAAAAGAACTACTTTAGAGCATCATCAATTTAGAATTGATTTGAGGCAATGGACTTATATATGATCACTTAAGGTCAGAAGGGTAAATTGAAAGAGAGGCCTTAGGAAGAAACATACTATACCCTATAATGTATTTTGGTTCTTTATCACTTAAAAGAATGGCTATAGAGTAAGTCTGGATATATAGGAAGTGACAAGATAATAACTCTTGGAGTTGTTCTTTTTATTCTTGATCCCATGTGATACATTTTTCTTTCAGATTGTGAGGAGACTTAATGTAGTTGAAAGCACACAAGCAGTAGATTTTGTCACACCTGTCACTCTACTTTTAATAATACATTTCAGCAATAGCAAAGTCTTGCATGATGTATAAAGTCAATATTAAGTATAATACTGCTGTATTTGATTATGATGATAAAGTTTGACATAAATATCTTTCTTCTATCTTAAAAGAAAAGTTTTGCCACAGCTATGAAATTCATTTAGTGCTTTGCTGTTGTCTGGGAATATCACATTCATTCTTCCCCCTTAGCTGCTTTTGAAATGCTTTAATGTTTGAGGTTGCAGTAAATAATAGTGTTTCTTTATACTCTAAACAAATGGAATTTTAAAAAAATGTTTTAGTAAACATATAAACTCACAGCAGAAAACTAAATAACAAGATGTATACCATACTTGCATTGGGAAAAAGGAATATATACATACAGAAAGTATGTTAGCATTTACATACTTAGAACCAGAAAATGAAAAAAATTCATATGCCATAAAGGTTTTTAGATGAATGACATCTTCCTAATAGTCTAATAGTACTAATTTATGTGGATACTAGGTCACATAATTTCACTGAAATGTTTTTTACATGTGGAGAGAAGTGCAGAAACAAAGGAAATAAACCAGAATCATTTTAGTACCCTTAAATGTAACAAACTACTTAATTACTCAGAAAATATTCTTTTGCTTGAGTATCATCTTTTACTGACATATATTAGTCATTTTTGTTAACAAAAAGGAAAGTGATTCAAGGAATGGGTTCAAGTTCTTGATATACATGTGGAAAGAATGGAAAGAGTTTCTATTAATCTTTTGTAGTTAATTAATATTTTCAAAGGATATTTGATAACCAGACTTTCCAAATTAGTATTTTGAGAAAAAGATAAATAAATTACAAAGTAATTGATGGTAAAATACCTTTCCTTTGGAATTCATTGCAGGAAAATTTGAAGCACAATAAGACATGTTTTTCATTTGTGTTAGATATAATCTGGGTAAAGAATTTTTCTGGATATATAAACATATATTGGAAAATCTGTTTTTCAAAAATGTTTCCAGAAAATAATTTAATTACACACTGTAAATAAAATCTATATTAAGCTGATATCAGTATATTCAGTATGTGTAAACTTCAAAATATCTGCAATATACCTATTTCCTATTATTATTAATAAAACACATGTGGACCAATTTTAAATTTACTTTTGTCTTCGCAAATGTTGATACCTTTTTTTCTTACATTTTTCTCCCTTTAATGACTTAAACTTATCAGGTTATCTTGAATGCACAATTAATGGGTGTGTGCTTAGATGTGTCCCACTCTGTGCAGGCTCCATGGACTGTAGCCCACCAGTCTGCTTTGTCCATGGAATTTTCTAGGCAAGAAACTGGAGTGGGTTGCCATGCCCTCCTCCAGATGATCTTCTGGACCCAGAGACTGAACCTCGTCTCTTGCATCTCCTGCATTGGCAGGCAGATTCTTTACCACTAGTGACACCTGGAAAGTCACAATAAATGCAGAATACTCAAACTAAAACTACCACACTGAAAAATGTGTTACTTCAAGCAAAGAAATTTTAACTCAGTGACCCTAGAACCATCCTGAACTGGATCCCAGCTCTTCCCCCTGAAGAATGATTTTACTGACATCCTGAGGATGATTTTCCCACTGAAAATCCTAAATCTTCATCTTCTGGGCATGCTTTCTTCCTGGAAATGTATACTGTTACAAAAAATATGCATTCATCTCAGGTGTGTTATGAAGCTAGGCTAAAAATCAAGTTGATTAGGTTTGTCAAATGATATGTTTCTTTCCTTTTGGTTTGATCTGAGATTTATTTTCTTATTATTCTTGAGCTCTGGGAGATACCTGTTTGTAACAGAAAGTAACTTTGATACCTTAGTAGAAGGTTTACTTTTCTTCAGATCAGAACTAGACACATATGGTGATTTAGTTGAATTGAAGAAGAAACCATGGCATTTTTGCTCAGAAGTGACTATTTGAAATTAAAAAAAGTCCCTGTCAGTCTGTTGCTGTATATACTGTGCAGATTGCAATTTTGTTTATCTCTGTAAATTACACTTCCCCCCACTATCCCAAGCATTCATGTGCCCTCATTTCTCTTAACATATACTTCATACCCCTAGAGCCAGACATCCTGGAATGTGAAGTCAAGTGGGCCTTAGGAAGCATCACTATGAATAAAGCTAGTAGAGGTGATGGCATTCCAGTTGAGCTATTTCAAATCCTGAAAGATGATGCTGTGAAAGTGCTGCACTCAATATGCCAACAAATTTGGAAAACTCAGCTGTGGCCACAGGACTGGAAAAGGTCAGTTTTCATTCCAATCCCAAAGAAAGGCAATGCCAAAGAATGCTCAAACTACCACAAAATGGCACTAATCTCACATGCTAGTAAAGTAATGCTCAAAATTCCCCAAGCCAGGCTTCAGTAATACATGAACTGTGAACTTCCGTATGTTCAAGCTGGTTTTAGAAAAGGCAGAAGAATCAGAGATCAAATTGCCAATATCTGCTGGATCATGGAAAAAGCAAGAGAGTTCCAGAAAACGTCTATTTCTGCTTTATTGACTATGCCAAAGCCTTTGACTGTGTGGATCACAATAAACTGTGGAAAATTCTGAAAGAGATGGGAATCCCAGACCACCTGACCTGCCTCTTGAGAAACCTGTATGCAAGTCAGGAAGGAACAGTTAGAACTGGGCATGGAGCAACAGACTGGTTCCAAATAGGAAAAGGAGTACGTCAAGACTGTATATTGTCACCTTGCTTATTTAACTTCTATGCAGAGTACATCATGAGAAATGCTGGGCTGGAAGAAGCACAAGCTGGAATCAAGATTGCCGGGAGAAATATCAATAACCTCAGATATGCAGATGACACCACCCTTATGGCAGAAAGTGAAGAGGAGCTAATGGGCCTCTTGATGAAGGTGAAAGAGGAGAATGAAAAAGTTGGCTTAAAGCTCAACATTCAGAAAACAAAGATCATGACATCCGGTCCCATCACTTCATGGGAAATAGATGGGGAAACAGTGTCAGACTTTATTTTGGGGGGCAGATGGTGACTGCAGCCTTGAAATTAAAAGACGCTTACTCTTTGGAAGAAACGTTACGGCCAACCTAGACAGCACATTAAAAAGCAGAGACATTACTTTGTCAACAAAGGTCCATCTACTCAGGGCTGTGGTTTTTCTAGTGGTCATGTATGGATGTGAGAGTTGGACTATAAAGAAAGCTGAGCACTGAACAATTGATGCTTTTGAACTGCAGTGCTGGAGAAGACTCTTGAGAGTCCCTTGGACTGCAAGGAGATCCAACCAGTCCATTCTAAAGGAGATCAGTCCTGGGTGTTCATTGGAAGGACTGATGTTGAAGCTGAAACTCCAATACTTTGGCCACTTGATGTGAAAAGCTGACATATGAAAAGACCCTGATGTTGGGAAAGATTGAGGACAGGAGAAGAAAGGGACGACAGGATGAGATGGTTGGATGCATCACTGACTCGATGGACATGGGTTTGGGTGGACTCTGGGAGATGGTGACGGACAGAGAGTCCTGGCATGCTGTGGTTCATGAGGTCACAAAGAGTTGGACATGACTGAGTGACTGAACTGAACTGAACTGATACTTCATACACAACTTATTCAACAAATTAAAATAGTGGTCTTATTTCATTGCATATTTTAAATGAGTTAGAAGCAGGAGATCCTGACTTCTATACTAGGAATTTAGAAATAGTGTTATATACTGACATTTAATATTTCAAAGAATTTCTGTTTGAGGTAGTTTTTATTCTTAATTATAAATATTTCATAAAATTGAATAAAATTATGAACTCACATAGTAACTATATGGACAAGTCTATGCCTCCAATTTTTAAATTATAGCTTAGAAGAAATTCATGGCTTTATCAATGAAATATTCCAAATATACAGGAAGCAGAGAGTGTAGCAGAGAGTAATGGTGATTAACAATATCTTCGAGAATTTATTTCCTCCTCTAGAAATTTCCTTCCAGTTTCTGTGCATTTTTCTAATTGGCTATTTGCTTTTTCTTGTTAATTTTTAGATTCTTTATAAATTTCATCTAACAATTCTTTGTTGCTGATATTAATAACAAACATCTCTTAGTCTGTATCTTTTGTTTTCAGTTTATTTTGAAATGATTGTAGTTTCACAGGAAGCTGTAAAAATAATATAGAGAAGTCCCATGTATCCTTCACCTAGTTTCCCAGAATATAACTACAGAACAATATCAAGACCAGGAAATTGACATTGGTACAAGGTGTGTGTATGGTTCGATGTCATTTATCTTTGATATGCCAGTCTGTATCCACTCCCACAGTCAAGAGAGAGAACTATTAACACAGACATCTCCATCATGCTATCCCTTTTATCCACAATTCCTAACTCCTGGCAACTATTAATCTGTTATCCAACCCTATAATTTTGTTATTTTGAGGAAGTATGTAAAATCGTACAGCATGTGGCTTTTGGGAACTAGCATTTGCAACTGAGCATAATTTTCTACATAGACGATTACGTCTCCCATCCCATCTGCATGTCTTGTATTCTTTTCTTGCTTTATGACATTAGCTTAAACCTTCAATATCAAGTTTAATAGCAATGGTGAGAGTGGATATCATGTCTTTTCTTGATGTTTGGGAATAAGTATTAAGTCTTTCATCATTATATATTATTTTGGCTGTAGGGTTTTTGTAGATATTCTTTATCAAGTTTAAGTTCCCTGTATTATGAGAGACTTTTTTTTTATCATGCATGAGTATTTTAATTTTGTCAAATGAGTTTTCTGCAGCAATTGATTTCATCACAGGATTTTCTTCTTCAGATTGCTAATACAATGAATTACATTGTTTGATTTTCAAATACTGAACCAGTCTTACATCTTTGGAATAAATTTCATTTGGTCATATTATATGATTCTTTGCATACATTGTTGAACTCTACTAGCTAATATTTTGTTAAGGATTTCTATACCTATATTCATGAGAGATAATGGACTGTAGTTCTCTTTTTATTTTTTTAGTATTCTCTTTGTCAAGCTTTTGTATCAAGATTATATTAACTTCGCAAAAATTAAGGGGTAGATTGTTGATTTGAAAATATCCTTTTTTTTCTCCTAATGTAAACATTTAGTGCTATAAAGCCCTCTCTGCTCTGCTTTAGCTGTGTGCCACAATTTTTCATTTTTTAATATATAAAATTAATTATTAGAGATAATGGCTAGTTAATATATATATATAAATATATTTTAATCAATTTCAGTACTTCCTTAAGTTATTATATCTATCTAAAGATAGCATAAAATTAAATTTTGGAGTCATACTGATCCAAATACTTACTATCATGTAGATATAGGCAAAGAGTAATTTGGTAATGCAAGCAAATTGAAAACAGAGGAAATAACTCATGAACATGTATTTAAGTTCAAAAAAATGGATGCTGGATAATGGATAATTTCATCTGAAGAATTAGATAACAGTCTTTTCCTCTTTTACTTATATATGGTTACTTTAAAAATATCTTTAATGTCTTTATAGTGTATAATTTGGGAAACATGTAGTTTTATATCAGGACAATTTTGTCATGCTATCACTTCAGCTGAAAAAGTTGGGAAGTGAACTTGATTATAATAATTGTTTCTAGAAAATTGTGGATCATTGACATTCAAATTGTAAGTAAAAAGTCATTAGATTTATTGAGCCTTGTTCCTGCTTAACTATATTGTCAAGTCTGCACATCAGTGATCTCAGATTAAAAGTCAGAAAAAAGATTCTGGACTCAGTGAAAAAAACAAAAGGTCACAGGTATAAAAAGAATGATGTTTTCAGAGTTAGTCCAACTCCTTCCTGACTCAGATAAGCAATTTTCTTTTATGTTCACAAACAGCAGGACTTATATTGCTTTTGCGCTTCTCCAAAATGATAGGCACTAGATTTTCATGTTTGCTGGTTTTTATTGTGCTCTGTTTATGCCAAAACAAGATAGGAAGCAAATAGTTAATTTAATTTAATTATATTTATGCTTTTAGGAAAAAAAAAAACCCTCAATTTGTATGTTTAGATCCCACATCAGTTTCTTCCACTAAATTCAGAAAATATTTATCTACCTATTATATATAAAAACTTTGACAGACATTGTCTACGGTATAAAGACTAAATATTGTCTTCAAACCATTCTTGGTCATCTCTAATGATTCCAAGCATTCAGGAAAAAGGAAGTAAACCTGTCCTCTTGGTTGCTGTATACAATTTAACCATTTTTAAGAAACTGCTACAAGTCTGAAGGTAGGGCAATCAAGCTTCCATATTTCTTTTTTTTTCTAAATGGAAATCAGCTGAACTTTGGAAAAAATATTTTTCTGCTGCTGAGCTACTCAGTGAGAATGAAACAACAATTGCTTTTGGAATGATTGTTCATAAGATAATGGCTCTTTTATTATTTTGATAGTAAACAGATGGTACTATGTGTAAACTTTGTTTCTTATAAATGTCAATTGAACCATAAGGCCAAATGTTTTCTCATGTATGAAACCAAGTCTTATATAACATAAAGATGTCTTTCACACCTCAGAATGCTGACTGATCTGTAAATACACATATTTTAGAATATCTTAGAATTATTACTTATTTAACTTTGGCTCAAGCAGTATAAGAACACTTATGCAGATTTTCTGTATGAGTCTATAAAAACAATAATGAACCATTATTGTTTAAGGTGAATGTCTTTCATTTTGTTTATTGAATCCTGTCTCTGTTTGGGTAATGCATAGCTGCAAAACAATGCCGTTTCCAAAATACACTAACTGTGTCAGTAAGGTGTTGAGACCTGACAGAGGCCATGACAGGCGTCAAGGACTAAAGTAGGCCAGAGCTACAAACACAGGAAAAGCTGGGTCACTGCCCAGAAGGAGCTGAAATCATCATCCCCCTGACCTTGAGACTCATCCAGTCAGCAGATTCCCCATAGCCTGGCTGGAGCCAACCCAGATAACACGAAAGGTCCCCTAAGTGAGCCTGCATGCGCAAAATTTAGCCAATCAGTAGATGCTAAGAAATCCTTGCAGCCAATCTGCCCTTGCCAACTCCCTGTCTTTGTTCTAACCCACACCAAATGTATAAAAACTGCTGTAATTCAGGGCTCGGGGCTTTCGTCAAGACTCCACTGTGCTGGATGAGACGGGAGCCTTAGCTCGAGCTGGTAATAAACCCCTTTGTGCTTTTGCATTGCTATGGATGTCTTATTCTTTCAGTTTTGGGGACTCGGACTTCAGGCATAACATAAGGGAAATCAGAAGATTTGAAAAAGTAGGATTGATGTTCAACTTTTTGCTTACTATTCTCTCTAATACACAGTTATACTGAGTATGAAATATAATGTGAGGCTTGGTTTTTCCTATGGCACCAGAATATATTTTCTTTATAAGAAACCAATCTACAGATCATTAAAATACCAGAATACTGAATACCCTAGTTCACAGAAGAGAATCCCTACTTTTGTGTGACAAAATACCTTTATCTTTACCTGGAAGATCTCATTTTATTGTCATGACAACTCTGCTTTTAAAAATTTTCCATTAGAGTATAGTTGCTTTATGATACTAATATTATGTTAGTATCTGCTCTGCAGCAAAGTGAATCACTTATACATATACATATACTCCCTATCTTTTTGGATTAACTTCCCATTTAGGTCACCACAAAACACTAAATAGAGTCCACGATGCTATACAGTAGGTTCTCATTAGTCGTCTACTTTATACACAGCAGTGTATGTATGTTAATTCCAATATCCCAATTCATCCCACTCTCTCTTCCCTGCTTGGTATCAAGAACTTTGTTTTGTATAACTATCTCTATTTCTGTTTTGCAAAAAGTTCATCTCTACCATTTTTCTAGATTCCACATGAAAGCAATATTATATGATATTTGTTTTTCTCTTGATGACTTACTTCACTATTTGACAACCCTCCTACACTGTTGCTGCTGCTGCTGCTAAGTCGCTTCAGTCGTGTCTGACTCTGTGCAGCCCCATAGACGGCAGCCTACCAGGCTTCCCAGTCCCTGAGATTACACTGTTGGTGGGAATGTAAACTGGTACAGACACTATGGAGAACAGTATGGAGGTTCCTAAGAAAACTAAAAATAGAACCACCATATGATCCAGCAATCCCACTTTTAGGCATATACCTGGAGAAAACCATAATTCAAAAAGATACATGCACCCCCGTGTTCATTGCAGCAGTATTTACAATAGCCAGGACACGGAAGCAAGCCAAATAAATGTCTGTCAACAGAGGAATGGATAAAGATGTGGTAAATATATACAATGGAATATTAATCAGCCATAAAAAGGAACAAAATTATCATGATGACACTTGTGTGTGGCCATATGCACTCACACATTCACAGAAATACAGACCCCCTGACATTTTAGTTACCCTAATGGATCTGTATGTGGAATTTCAAGTGGAAAATGTTTGAGAAAAGAAATTCTAAATAAAGAAACATAGATGGATATATTCTCTGAATATTCAGATCATGTGAATAGTTTAAGTTAATTATAACTCCAATATTTCCCATAACATTTATGAAAGGGAGGAGATGATTACACTAGAACATTTTGTTAAAATGATGTCTTAGAAAATCACTCTAAAATATTTAGGTTCTAGTCTATGAAGAGTAGGGGCATGTTGAAGATTAGACAGAGTAGGCTAACCTGTTTAATCAGATTAGGATACATACTCTTAACAAATTACCTCCAAAATTTCAGTGGCTTCACAAACAAAAATTTTCTCCCTGCTCATATCATAATTCAATGTGAGTAGGTGAGAAGCTCTACTTCATGCAGTCATTCACAGATACAAGCTTCTTCCATCAGCTGCTAGGGCCTCAGTGTCTTCCAGTGAAACCTGTTCCTCTAATTTAAGGTATAAGAAGGTTTGCAGGTCCAAGACTGATAAGGCATTTCTCTTCTGCCTTCATTATCTCATAACTGATCTACACAGTCCTACCCATCTCAGAGATTATGCATTACAGATAGTCTGGAAGAAATTTGGGGTGGAAGAAGGGAGCATTTGGATATGGGGAGGCCAGTTAAAAGAGTAATTCAATGGTCTAGAGTAATCTAATGATTCAGATCTTGTTATAGAGAGGGCTAGGGCAAAACCCCACAACTTATATATTTCCACTCAGCATTTTGAGGTGACAGCATTTATAATTCAGAGATATTGTTATGATATTGTTTAAAATGCAGCTTGTGAAAAAGATAAATTAAGGCATCCCTTGTATTTATCAGAATATATGTATTTATAGCCAGTTTCTCTATTGGCTCAGATGGTAAAGAATCTGCCTGCAATGTAGAAAACCTGCGGTTGATCCCAGGAAGGGAAGATCCTCTGGAGAAGGAAATGGTTATCCATTCCAATATTCTTGCCTAGTGAATTCCATGGATGAAGCTTGGTAGGGTACAGTCCATGGGACTGCAAAATTGGACACAAGGTGACTGACTAACACAACAACATAACCAGTTTACCTGCATTAATCAGAAGCTAATGGCAGAGAAGAGACAAAGCTAAAACCATTAAGCAGTCACTTGGCTTTCAGAAATACTAAGACCCATTTGTCAAGGCAGGGGGTTTGCATGTGGAAAATAAATAATAGACATACACCAAGTATAGGTGTGGAAAAGAGGATCTCTAGCTGAGCACAGCAGTCCAATAGCTGAGATGAATAATCTACTTTACCACAATTACATGTATTTGAAAGAGTGAAAACAATGAACAAGGAGCAAGTTTTCTTATTTCCCAGTTGGGTAAGGAGCACGACAATGTGAACTCATTTGCTACAAGCTCGGGAAGCTGTTTGGGTCAATCTCACCACTCACACCAGGTCCCATTCTCAGAAAAGACTAAGAAACCCATGAAGAAGAGGTTTATTTTTACTGCCCACACAACTAATTTTGACATCAGCTAATGGATTGTGTGGATCACAATAAACTGTGGAAAATTCTGAAACAGATGGGAATACCAGATCACCTGACCTGCCTCTTGAGAAAGCTAATGCAGATTAGGAAGCAACAGTTAGAAATGGACATGGAACAACAGATTGGTTCCAAATAGGAAAGGCTATATATTGTCACCCTGCTTATTTAACTTCTATGCAGAGTACATCATGAGAAATGCTGGGCTGGAAGAAGCACAAGCTGGAATCAAGATTGCTGGGAGAAATATCAAGAACCTCAGATATGCAGATGACACCACCCTTATGGCAGAAAGTGAAGAGGAACTAAAAAGCCTCTTGATGAAAGTGAAAGTGGAAAGTGAAAAAATTGGCTTCAAGAACTCTTGAAACAGGCTGGTAGAGATGCCAGGTAGAGCACAGGTGATCCAGCATTCTGGCTTTTCCACCTACTGATTTCTAGCTGAGCTTCAGTTATATGCTCTGAAGTTTCTCCTTTGCTTAGATAATCTAAAGATGCTTACTCTGGTTAACAAGGAAACTATATAGCATTTCTCCAACTCACACATAAGAGAGGTTCTCTGCAGATGAGGAGAAATAGAGTGAAGCTGAGTTTTGGGAAGTTCTAAGCTCGGGTTGAGAGTCAGATGAATGGGAAAAATCTATGTATTAGTAACTAAAAGGAGGTAGCAGAGTCACTTGTCTAAACCTTCGTTTTATGCTTGAGGTAGTACAGAAATCCAGGATGGTGTTTTTCCTCTAGTATTTATTAGTCAATTTAACACATACTTGCTGAGTGCCTACCATGCAAACATCACTTGGCAAGAATTATAAATGCAGTGGAGAACTTGCAAACATAGCTCTTATATTTAAAGTGTGCTTGGCTTTGTGAGGAAGACAGAAAATATGCTAATTACGAAGAGAAAGAGCAATTATTTTTTGCACAGACTTTGTTTTGTTTCTTATCTAGTAAGCTTCTGAGCTACTTTAGGTTGAGAATAATGGCTGCCCATTTGTCACGGCTCTGGAAAGAACATATTTTTATTCATCTTGACATTCTGGGTACCTACTGCATAATGGGTTCCTAATGATATGCTTTTTCTTCTGCTAGCACATCCAGTCTTTATTATTACTATTATTATTATTATAACATTATTACTTTAGTTTCAGAGCCAATTTTCAACCTACAGTTATCTTAAGTTTTTATTTTTAACAGTTTCTTAATAAAATATTTCCCATCTGATTTTATCAACTTTATTCAAAGGGCGTAGTGCTTTGCATTTTTATAAGTCTAATGGGTCCTATTTGTTAATTTATTGGAATGATGTTTTATTTCCTTTTCACAAAATATTAAAACTTTCATATATTATCTCCTCCTCTCCACCACTCAGTATTGAGGACATCTGTATTTTAAGTGGTTATATTCACGGTTCACATTATTATCTGAGAAGCCTATTAATATAACACCACTAATGTGTATTTCAATTGACTTTCCTTTCCTAGAAACAGTGCTAGAGTGACTCTAAGGAAATGACAAGCAGAAGAATAAAAATAAGGATGAGAGAGGAGAAAATAATTAAAATTTCCTCTGAAAAATATGACAAAAGACTATTCTTTTGGTAAGTTTTAACAAGCTAAAATAATTTATATAAAATTATACACATTAAGATATACATTTATAGTCAGTAATGATGCTTAAGTAGAGATAGTTCCTATATAGTGTTTTCATTCATTAGGATTGTTTTCCCTGAGGGGAAATAAATATTCAACCTTTTCTTGTTCATGTTCATTTAAGGCAATAGCCTGTTAAGTCATTTCAGTTGTGTGCAACTCTATGTGGCCCTATGGACTGTATCCTGCCAGACTCTTCTGTCCATGGCATTGAGTTGCTATTTCCTTCTCCAGGGGATCTTTCCAACCCAGGTATCGAACACGTAGTTCTTAGGTTTCCCGCACTGGCAGTCAGGCTCTTACCACTAGCGACACCTAGGAAGCTTGACAGTTTCATTGCTGAATATCACAAACATTAGTTTTAAATTGTATCAGCATATATATTTATATGTACATGTAGTAATTATGTACAAGATATATCTGTGAAAGTACTGTACTCAATATGCCAGTAAATTTGGAAAACTCAGCAGCGGCCACAGGGCTGGAAAAGGTCAGTTTTCATTCCAATCTCAAAGAAAGGCAATGCCAAAGAATGCTCAAACTACCGCATAATTTCACTCATCTCACACACTAGTAAAGTAATGCTCAAAATTTTCCAAGCCAGGCGTACATCAAGGCTGTATATTGTCACCCTGCTTTTTAAACTTATATGCAGGGTATATCATGGGAAACGCTGGGCTGGAAGAAGCACAAGCTGGAATTAAGATTGCCGGGAGAAATATCAGTAACCTCAGATATGCAGATGACACCACCCTTATGATAGAAAGTGAAGAGGAACTAAAAAGCCTCAAAAGAGGAGAGAGAAAAAATTGGCTTAAAGCTCAACATTTAGAAAACAAAGATCGTGGCATCCAGTCCCATCACTTCATTGGAAATAGATGGGGAAAGAATGGAAACAGTGTCAGACTTTAATTTTTTGGGCTCCAAAATCACTGCAGATGGTGACTGCAGCCATGAAATTAAAAAACGCTTACTCCTTGAGAGGAAAGTTATGACCAACCTAGATAGCATATTGAAAAGCAAAGACAATTACTTTGCCAACAAAGGTCCATCTAATCAAGGCTATGGTTTTCCCAGTGGTAATGTATGGATGTGAAAGTTAGACTGTGAAGAAAGCTGAGTGCTGAAGAATTGATGCTTTTGAACTGTGGTGTTGGAGAAGACTCTTAAGAGTCCCTTGGACTGCAAGGAGATCCAACCAGTCCATCCTAAAGGAGATCAGTCCTGGGTGTTCATTGGAAGGACTGATGCTAAAGGTAAAACTCCAATAGTTTGGCCACCTCATGTGAAGAGTTGACTCACTGGAAAAGACTCTGATGCTGGAGGGATTGGGGGCAGGATTAGAAGGGGACACAGAGGATAAGATGGCTGGACGGCATCACCGAGTTGATGGACATAAGTCTGAGTGAACTCCAGGAGTTGGTGATGGACAGGGAGGTGTTGCGATTCCTGAGATCACAAAGAGTTGGACACAACTGAGCCACTTTCACTTTCACTGCTGATGATAGTAAAATCCAATGCTGTAAAGAGCAATATTATATAGGAACCTAGAATGTTAGGTCCATAAATCAAGATAAATTGAATGTGGTGGGAGATGGTAAAAATAAACATTGACACAGGAATCAGTGAACTAATATGGTCAGTAATGGGCAAATTTAATTCAGATGACCCTTATATCTACTACTGTGGGCAAGAATCCCATAGAAGAAGTGGAGTAGCCCTATAATCAACAAAAGAGTCTCAAATGCAGTATTTGGGTGCAACCTTGAAAACGACAGAATGATCTCTGTTTGTTCCCAAGACAAGCCATTCAACATCATAATAATTCAAGTCTATGCCCCTACCACCGATGCCAAAAAAGCTGAAATTGATTAGTTCTATGAAGACCTCCTAGATCTAACACCAAAAATAGATTTATATTCATCACTGAAGATTGGAATGCAAAAGTAGGAAGTCAAGAGATACCTGGAGTAACAGGCAAGTTTGGCCTTGGAGAATAAAATGAAACAGGGGAAAGGTTAACTGAATTCTGCCGAGACTTCACTGGTCACAGCAAATTCTCTCTTTCAACAAAAGATAAGTCTTTACACATAGACATCACCAAATGATCAATATCAAAATCAAATTGATTACATTCTTTGTAGTTGAAGATGAAAAAGCTGTATATTGTCAGCAAAAGAATAGCTGGAGCTGACTGCAGCTCAGATCATCAGCACCTCACAGCAAAATTCAGACTTAAACTAAAGAAAGTGGGGAAAACCACCAAGCCAGCCAGATACCAATCAAATCCCTTATGAATATGCAGTGGAGGTAGTGAATAGATTTAAAGAATTAAATCTAATAAACAGTGTGCCTGAAAAACTATGGATGGAGGTCCATAATTTTGTACAGGAGGCAGCAAACAAAATCATCCCCCCCAAAAGAAAAGCAAGAAGGCCAAGGGGTTGTCAGAGGAGGCTGAAGAAAGAAGAGAAGTGAAAAGCAAGGGAGAAAGGGAAAGATACATCTAACTAGATGCAGATTTCCAAAGAATAGCAAAGAGAGACAATAAAGCCTTTTGCAATGAACAGTGCATAAAACTAGAGGAAAATAACAGAAGGGGAAAGACTAGAGGTCTCTTGAGAAAACTTGGAAATATCAAGGTAACTTTTCACGCTTAGGTGGGCACAATAAAGGACAGAAAAGGTAGAGCCCTAGTAGGTGCTGAAGAGATCAAGAAGAGATGGAAAGAAAACATGGAAGAGCTGAACAACAACAGAAAAGATCTTAATGAATTGGATTACTACGAAGCTGTGGTCTGCAGTGTGAAATCAAGTGGGCCTTAGGATGCCCTGTTGTTAATAAAGCTAGTGGATACAACAGAATTCCACTGGAGCTATTCAAAACCCTAAATGTTGATGCCATTAAGGTGTTGTACTCAATATATCAGCAAATCTGGAAGACTCAGCAATGGCCACAGGACTGGAAAAGGTCAATCCTCATCCCAATTCTCAAAAAGGTAGTAATAAGGAATGGTCAAACCACTGAACAATTGCACTTATCTCTCATGCTAATAAGTTCATACTTCAAATTTTGTATGCTAGACTTCAGTGTTATGTGAACCAAGAACTTTCAGATGTCTAAGTTGGGTTTAGGAAAGGTAGAGGAACCAGAGATCAAATTGCCAAGTCACTGGCTCATAGAAAAATCAAGGAATTCAAGAAAAACATCTACCTCTGTTTCATCAACTACACTAAAGCTTTTGAATATGTGGATCATAACAAACTCTGGAAAACACCTAAAGAGATGGGAATATCAGACCATCTTACCTGCTTCTTGAGAAACCTGTGTGAGAGCAAAGCAGCAATATTTAGAATCCTGTATGGAACAATTGATTGGTTCAAGGTTGAGAAAGGAGTATAACAAGTTTGTCATGTTGTCTCTCTGTTTGTTTAACCTATACGCTGAGCACACCATGAGAAATGCTGGGCTAGATGAGTTACAAGCTGGAATCAAGATAGGTGGCAGAAACATCAACAAACATCAGCATATACAGATGATATCACTGTAATGACAGAAAGCGAAGAGGAGTTAGAGCCTCTTGATGAGGACGAAGCAGGAGAGAGAGAGTGAAAGACACGACTTAAAACTAAATATTAAAAAAACCCAAACAACTAAGATCATAGCATCCAGCCCCATTGCTCATGGCAAATAGAAGGGGAAAACGTGGAATTAGTGACAGATTTTCTCTTCTTGGGCTCTAAGATCGCTGCAGATGGTGACTGCAGCCATGAAATCAGAAGGCAATTGCTTTTTGGCAGGAAAGCTATGACAAACCTAGACAGTGTTGAAAAGCAGAGACATTACTCTGCCGACAAAGGTCCATAGAGTGAAGGCTATGGTCTTCCTATTGGTTGCATACGGTTGTGAGAACTGGACTGTAAAAAAGGTGGAGCACCAAAGAATTGATGCTTTTGGACTGTGGTGCTAGAGAAGACTCCTGAGAGTCCCTTGGACAGCAAGGAGATCAAACCAGTCAATTTAAAGATAGGTAAACCCTGAATTCTCATTAGAGGGACTGATGCTGAAGCTACCATAATTTGGCCACCTGATGCAAATAGCTAACTCATTGGAAAAGTCCCTGATAGTGGGAAAGATTGAGGGCAGAAGGAGCAGAGGGAGTCAGAGGATGAGATGGCTGGATGGCATCACTGATGCAATGGACATGAACTTGGGCAAGCTTCAGGAGATGGTGAGAGACAGGGAGGCCTGGCATGCTGCAGTCCATGGGGTCACGAAGAGTCGGACATGACTGGGAGACTGAACAGTAACAAAAATTGGAATGTTACAGGCATATTGATGCTCAAAACTGACGTTTTGGGGACTTCCCTGGTGGTCCAATTCCTGGTCAGGAGAGTAGATCCCACATACCACAACTAAAGATCCCACATGCTGCAACTAAGACCCAGTAGAGCCAAAAAAAACAGCTGACTTGTTTTCTTGGCAAGCATTTTTAATTGTTTACAGGCTGATGCACTGAAGCTTCAGCATCTTGGATGTGGAATTTTAAACCTCTCTTGACCTCCCAGCCCTCCTTAGACCCAGGAATTTGCTAAGGTCCCCTTCACTTTGCCAGGCCTGAACCATTTAATTAGTCCTTTAAGATAACTAAAGCTGGGTGACCATCCTGTTTATCCTGAAAATTCCTCATCCTTGAGTGGCCAAGCAGTGGCAGGAGTATACTGTTAGGGCATTATTACAATCTGCCTCCATCTTTTAGTCCTCATTCTGTTTGTGTTCCTGGAGGACAGAGGATTTTCATTAAAAACTTACAGATCCACTAGGACAGGAACCCTCATAACAGATCATAACACCAAGAAGGAAAAGAGGGATCATTTGCCTTTTTTCACCAGGGCCATGTTACAGATTTGGCACTTGAGCTTTCTGTTGTCTCAGTGGCAGTGACTTGCTAGAGAGTGTGTTGTCTGGAAGAAGACTGTGAAGATTCTGATACTAGATCCTAATGACAGGGCACTTAGCAGACATGAGATAAGATGCAGCTTTGCGTGGTAAAATGGAATGTTCAGGGCTGAAGCCGTAGGACTCAGTTGTAACAGTCACAGCAGCAATGACATGTGAAAAATGAAGGGGTATCAGAAGGTAGTAATGGCACTGTGGGGGCTACTTTGCCCAGCAAAGGCAGAGCATTAAATGGGTAACACTGTAGGTCTAAGAATAGTTTAGGTACCCTAGGCAACCTCTATGCTTATTTTAGGAGACGTGAAGTAGTCATATGTTTAGATTTGCACAGCTGAGAGAAAGATCCAGCCTCCAAGTGAATCATCGATGTTACTACTATTTATATTGTTCCATGTAGCTGACAAGGCTCTTCAAAACCATAGATTATTTGTGAATTTTAATAACCTTTAAGTAATAAACAGAGTAGATAATGGTATGTTAAAAAGTTAAATGCAATCACACCTCCGATTGAGTCAGAGATTCTAGCTAAAGTTAAAAGCTTTAGAAAGTGGTATTAATTTTCAGAACATCAAACGATAGTAATTTTAGTGTTACTGAATGAATAAAAGTGTTCTTACAACTTCCAGATTTTCCTGAATTTTAAAATATTATACTTAATTGCTTAGTAATTGCTAAAATTTTAAATTCTAAACACAGAAACAAAAATTTCCCTGCATTTCTTAATGAGAAGCCTAATGTATTTTAAAGAAAACTACAACTAGAAAACATCTGTACTCTCCTAAATTCTATTTTTAGAATCTGAAAATTATACATTATATTGCTACTATAAGAAGTTTTAGACAAGGCTGTGGTCCTAGTGTGATTAGATTGACTAGTTTTCTGTGAGTATGGTTTCAGTGTGTCTGCCCTCTGATGCCCTCTTGCAACAACTACCATCTTACTTGGGTTTCTCTTACCTTGAGTGTGGTGTATCTTTTCACAGCTGCTCCAGCAAAGCACAGCTGCTGTTTCTTACCTTGAATGAGGGCTATCTCCTTACCGCTGCCTTCCTGACCTTCAATATGGGATAGCTACTCTAGGCACTCCTGCTCCTGTGCAGGCTTCTGGGGTTGATCCTCCCAGCCACCAGCCCTGGCCTCGGGCTCGCGGTGTCTCCTCAGCGTCATCACCCCTGGCCTCGAGCACTAGGTGGCTTCTTCTGGCTGCCCCTGACCTTGGATGTGGAGTGTCGACCCCCGGCCACCCCTGACTTCAGACACGGACGTGCGGTGTCTCCCCCATGGCTGCCACTGACCTCGGACATGGGGTAGCTCCTTTTGGCTGCGTTAGTGTGCCGGCTTGGCTCTAACTCAATGAAACCAAGCCATGCCTGCGGGGGAACTTAAGGCAGGCGGGTCATGGTGGAGAGGTCTGACAGAATGTGGTCTACTGGAGAAGGGAATGGCAAGCCACTTCAGTATTCTTGCCTTGAGAATACCATGAACAGCATGAAAAGGCAAAAATGATAGGATACTGAAAGAGGAACTCCCCAGATCAGTAGGTGCCCAATATGCTACTGGAGGTCAGTGGAGAAATAACTCCAGAAAGAATGAAGGATGGAGCCAAAGCAAAAACAATATCCAGTTGTGCATGTGACTGGTGATAGAAGCAAGATTCCATGCTGTAAAGAGCAATATGGCATAGGAACCTGGAATGACAGGTCCATGAATCAAGGCAAATTGGAAGTGGTCAAACAAGAGATGGCAAGACTGAACATCGACATTCTAGGAATCAGCGAACTAAAATGGACTGGAATGGGTGAATTTCACTCAGATGACCATTGTACCTACTACTGCGGGCAGGAATCCCTCAGAAGAAATGGAGTAGCCATCATGGTCCACAAAAGAGTCCGAAATGCAGTACTTGGATGCAATCTCAAGAACGACAGAATGATCTCTGTTTGTTTCCAAGGCAAACCATTCAATATCACAGTTATCCAAGTCTATGCCCCAACCAGGAATGCTGAAG
>SJYC01095749.1:0-32002 GCA_006408675.1 Madoqua kirkii
ATCAGAATGAATATATTGACTTTTTCATTTATTACTTTATGTCGTTATCATGTTTATGTTTATTCAGTTTAGATAACCAAAAATTAATTGGGTTTTTGTTGATTTATATATATCAAATCTCCTAACTTGTGGCTATTTAATTTGTGTGTCTGTATGTGTGTATGTGCAAAATAATTTCTAGAATCATATGAACATATAGACCTGGTACTCTGAAAACTATTCAATTATAAGAGTCAGAGTTTGGAAAATTAACATTGAATTATTGAGTCTTGGTTAATAAGAGGCTTAAAAAAATCATACTGTTGACTCTGTCTCCAAATCATCCAAGACAGGTGACTTATCTTTTTAAGACTTTAAGAAGAGTGGATTCCATAAGCTTCTTAGGTTTTCCTGTACTAAATAAACATGAAAATGAGAAGTATTATTCCATTTTTACTTAATTTCTATGAGTTAAAATGTTTGCTTCCTTTCTGATTTCATGGGGGATGAAGAGAGATGGTCACAAAACACTGTTCAAGAATAGGACCACATTCATCTTGTTCATCAGTGTATCATCTGTCATAGTAACTGGCATGTAGTAGGTGCTTGATAAATATTTGTCAAAAGCATAAATTAAAAAATAAGTACACATTTAATTAATTTTCAGCACCTTTCCTCCTAATAAAATAATCCTAATTCTTATACAAGTCTACAGTATCATTTCTGCAATTCAGACATTCCAAAATCTTTTACAACAGAAACTTTAAAAATAACATATTTGGTAGCAAATCATAAACCTACTTTTTTGGTGATAAACTTTGATCTAAACTGACATCATATATAGCCCTTATTGCACTAGTAATGCACAGTGATATAATTTTGTTGTAAAAATATTAATGTAACGTTGCCCCCTTACTATCCTGGGGTATTACATAACATCAGGAATATGTACTGTTTTCCCTCACACATACCTCTCTACAATTCTGTACATATCAACATCAAGCCTCAAAGGCTTTGATTAAGACATTGTGAAACTAAATTACTATTATCTCATCTTTTCAGTTATTTTAGACATCTATTCATAAGTTTCCTATGTAACACTCTACTAAGATGTCAATCATTTCTCACAGATCAACATCAACATCTTTTTTTTCCTTAGTTTCATTCCAAACTTTTTCTAAAGTTTCCATATCTCTGCTCTTCAACCCAGAGGAACCACTTAGAAGATGGAGTAATTCAGCTTCTATGAACCTCCAGTTTTGACCTTTCTTTTGAGAGTGCTAACAAGGATTCCAATTAGTGTCAGTTGTTACAGTAAAGCTTTATGATTTTGACAGGGTATTATTTTTAAAGAAATAGAGTGTCCAGTCTACTCATTTCACATAGAACTGAGGTGAGGAAACTGTAAAGTAATGATTCTGTATTTACCTACTATCCAGATAAGCCAAACTAATGATCATAAACTCAAAAACATCTAAGCTCTGTATTTGATTCTTTGATTTATTGTTATTGGTTACTAAGTACTTTAAAAATGCATATATAGCTCTCTAATATATATCTAGTATAATATTACTTGGGAAAATGAACAGCATGCTTATAAAATTAACATTAATTTAATTCCAAATAGGATAGTAAGACCAGAGGCTATACTAAAAATGTACCACAAAATTAGAGTAGAAAAGCAAGTTATGCAACTGTAACTTCAGTGAAAGTTTCCATGTATTTGAACTGAGCTAGCCTTACATGTAGACAAAATATAGTTTTTTTTAATGGCTACTTTATAAGAAATATGCATATTTTATACATAAACAACACATACAGAGAAATAATTCTAAAATACGTATTTCTCCACTTATTAACTGTGTGACTGTGCATGAGTCACTAGAAATCTTTAGCTTCTTTATTGGTAAAATGAAAATGATTGACAACACCTACCACTTAGAGTTGCAGGAATATTTAATGTTAAGTAGGCATACAATAGGGCTTTCCTGGGAGCTCAGGTGGTAAAGAATCTGCTTGCATTGCAGGAGACCCCGGTTCAATTCCTGGGTCTGGAAGATCCCCTGGAAAAGGGATAGGCTACCTACTCCAGTATTCTTGGACTTCCTTGGTGGCTCAGACAGTAAAGAATCTGCCCGCAATGCGGGAAACTTGGGTTTGATATCTGGTTTGGGAAGATCCCCTGGAGGAGGACATGACAACCCGCTCCAGTGCTCTTGAATGGAGAATGGACAGAGGAGCCTGGTGGATTTACCATCCGTGGAGTTACAAAAAGGGCCAGACACAAATGAGCGACTAAGCACAAGCACATAAGCACAGGCATATAATAGGCATCAAGTGATAGGAAATAGAATAATGATAATAAGTTATCTGGATTTCCATTATATTGCAATTATTACAAAGTAAAAATTTCTATGAGGGTAATTTTGGACTATTTAGTTATTTACTCTTCAGTCTATATCTCTGATTCCTTGGATATATATTTTTAAAATTATTATTTTATATTGCAGTAAGTATAGTTGATTAGCAATGTTGTGTTAGTTTCAGGTGTACAGCAAAGTGATTCATATACATGTACACATATACATGTATCAAGTATTTTTTAAATTCTTTTCTTGTTCAGGTTATTACAGAATATTGAGTGGAGTTCCCTGTGCTATACAGTAGGTCCTTGTTGGTTATCTATTTTAAATATAATAGTGTGAAATGGCTTTTGAATAGAATAGTTTGAATTGAAGCACATTGGGTATCTGAAGAGAAAAATTAGAGAGATAAGATATTGCAGACAGGAGAAGGAGAAACTATGGAGCAGTGAGTGAACTAAAGAAAAATGTACCCACTAAATGTTATCAACTATAGCTATGCTATTATTGCCACATAATAATGATATTATTAATGATAAAATAGCTATTTTTTGTATTTTTGTTATTAACCAATTTTCATGATGATATTTGCTAACACTTGAATGTCCACAGCCTTAAAGTATAATTGAAATCTTTTTCAAAAATTTCTTGACCAATAAACTTTGTTTGGTCCTTATGTTAATAATATTTGGTTCATATGTATATTCTAGTATATTAGAATAAAAATAATGCAAATATTTGTCTAAATATAGCTATTTTCTCATAAACAGAAATTTTCATTTTACCGAAATCAGAAACTGTACGTATCAGCTTCTTTTTAGCTCACATTGCCCTATGAATTTTGTACATAGCCTCTTTTAGAAACCAACATCTAAAGCACACATATTGTACATGACACAAAATATATTTTAAGATATAAAGTGTAATTCATTCTAGAAAAGCTCTGAAAATTAAAATTAGAGGTTAAATGAAAACTGTAAATATTGCAAATAGGATGAACTTTTCATTACATTTTATCACTCTTTGGGAACACTGACTTTGGTTGAGATGGTTCTCCAATTTCAAACACACACACACACACACACACACACACACACACATACAAGCACACATATGCACATATCTCTAGCTGCTTTGTTTCTCTGACTGTGGAAACATATTACTCTCTTCCTTTTGGGCAAAGCTGTCAAACATCTAAGAGATATCCCCTCTTGAATAAATAAAGCAGATGGAGTTGTATGCACAACAGTCAAACAGGCTTTAGTGTAAAAATACACTTGATTGAGAGCCTGGGCTCCATTCTTACTAGTCTAGACACATTACTTAACTGTATTAAGACTTACTGGCCTTACCTCTAAAAGGGGGAAGATAATCTTGCATCAGAGAGTTATGAAAATTACACCCATCAATACTATCATATCTAAAGTTTTAGTACAAACTGAGAAATACATATATTTTTGCTCATCTTGAATAGTCAGATGGTTAACAGGTATAGGGTAAAAATTCATGAATGTATACTAAGGAACATTCAGAAGGTTCCAGGTTGACATATGAGAGGGGAGATAAAGAAGCTAATGGATAAGAGCATCATCAAGGGGATTTTAAGGAATATCAATGTCCTGAGCACTTCAGAGTGATTGGATAACTGTCCTTATTGAGCAATGACAAGAAACACACAAACACAGGACAGCTGGCCAGTGTCCTCAGTTTCTTAGCCCCAGGTCCCAGTCTGTTTTTTCTGACCAATATTATCCTCCCAAGTGACTTCAGTCTCCACACTGAGGATATTACGATGAAGATTTACCACTCGCATGTCCATTCCCTCAAGGTTTTGCTCAACTGACTACTCCTAACACCCTGTTATTATCCTAATTTAATTCTACCTTCACCTAGATTCTGAGAGGCCCTCCTCTCAATGCAGAAGAAAAGTTTACAAAGGAAAAATATTCAAGTTGATTTCTGAAGAAGTAGGAATTAAATTTGGGACATTTGCAGGCAAAGGAAAAGGTGTCTTCTCCTTTTACGATTCCTGGAGTGCTATCCTAAAAATGTTTTGCAAGTATATACACACAGTTGATATTCCCCAGGAGAGGAAAAATTGAGGCCAGGCTAGAGTCCTAATTCTAAATGGCTAAGCAGTCACTTATGGTAACAGTGACCATTCTGACCCAGTGATTCAATTCCGACTATGAGTAAGAAGCAGTGGGTAACAGTTTGGATTTTTGTCCTTGAACATGATTTATGGCTCCAGAAGGAGAGCTTCCCTGGATATCACATTAACAAAAATGATATTGAGCAGACACATTAACATGCAATTTTGCTTTGAAATAGGAATACGCTGGACATTTTCATCTGTGTAAAGTTGTCATTATGGTCAACCTTGTTTTCCTCAATACTTAGGGCAATCATTTGGAACATTTTGTATTTTCTATTCCAAATATCAATTTCTTCTTTGTGTTTTTGTTGTTGCTGCTGTTTGTCTCTGGGACATAAATCATCATGCATTCACACTGTTAAGCTGATGAGGAGTACTCTTAACACCCTGGATCCAAAGTTATGTCCTTTGGAATTGTTTTCATAAGCTGAACTTTTGCCTCAGTGACTAGGAAAAGATGTTAATGATTTAGGGGTGTATGTATCATTTTAAAATTTGCAGATATAACTCTTTCTTTCTGAGCAGAACTGTGTGAGAGTCAATGGTAAATAAAATTTCTCTTCACTAAGAGTCTCACTACAGAAGACTGTTACAGTTCCATATGATAGAGTCATATAATATACATTAAAACAGCAGATTCTTTCTGCCAAAGTGAATATCTGCTTAAGTGTGAATCAGAATAAGCAACAACTCAAGCAACTTTCAAAATCAGGTTGCTACAACTCTGGGATTATCCCTATGTCAGGGTAAATTGAATTAATACTATATAGAAAAGGCATGAGAATTATTGCTGCTGCTGCTGCTAAGTTGCTAATGGATTAAAATTCCTCTGAAGTACATTGAATGCTGGTTTGGAAGGCTTAAAAAGGACTTAATTCTTTTATTACAACTCTGGGATTATCCCTATGTCAGGGTAAATTGAATTAATACTATATAGAAAAGGCATGAGAATTATTGCTGCTGCTGCTGCTAAGTTGCTAATGGATTAAAATTCCTCTGAAGTACATTGAATGCTGGTTTGGAAGGCTTAAAAAGGACTTAATTCTTTTACAGTTTACACAATACTCTCAATCTCTTGATATAAATATAGACTACTCATTTTCATCTCATATTAATTTTATACATAATTATCTTATTGGCATGTAGACGATTAGTGAATTCATTTTCTCTAAGACACCTTTTAAATTCACTTTTATAACAGTATTATTTTTCTCTGTATTCATCTGTATGAATCTCTTAAAATTCCCTAAATTAAAGAAAAAGTATTTTATAGACCAGACTGAATGTGAGTTGTGGAAATCCTGAGTAAAATACCATTTGTAAACAAACCCTTACTCAAAATGACACAGATTCCTAGTGGGATACCTAAAAACAGACAAAGAAAACAAGATGAGAATATACTTTAATATTCACTTATGTGAATTACAGTCCATATACTGCTGGGCTCTGGGAGGAACACTCACTAATATGAAATCTATGGAACAAGATTCAGAAAATTAGAAGTAAAAGGGGGACATATCAACTTTTTTTCACACAGAGCAGAAAAAACCTGGCCTACCTGATAGTTCATCTCAGACCAACAGTCTTGATACATAAAAAAGTAATAAACACTAGAAACCAGATTAAAATTCATATACATCGATCCTCTATCTGTGAATTTAAGATGGTGTTTCAACTAGTCCTAAAAAAGACAAATTAGTAGGGAAAACGCTAGCCTTGCCTACTGTATTTTGTCAACCATCAGATTACACTAGATGTCTTATGAGGCCTCTGGGGAAATTACCATGGTTGAAAGGAAGAGGAAATTATCGTGAAGACTCAGAGGAAGTACATATAATTCTGTAAAGTGATTTATTTTAAGAACTGGAAAAATATTTTAGAAAAGAGACATGCTCATTATGAACAGGAGAGAGACTAGGCCAATATGACAATATAACTAAGTTTCAATGACTAGTTTTTTGTTATTGCTTTTGTTTGTCATTTAGTCACTCAGTCATGTCCGACTTTTGTGACCCCATGGACGGTAGCCTGCAGGGCTCTTCCATCCATGTGATTTTCTAGGCAAGAGGCAAGAATACTGGAGTGGGTTGCTATTTCCTTCTCCAGGGGATCTTCCTGACTCAAGGATCAAGGCCCTGTTTCCTGTAAGTCTCCTGCACTGCAGGTGGATTTTTAATACTGAGCCATCAGGAAGCCTATAATAGTTGACATTAAAAGTGATCTTATTGAGATTTAGAAGGTAGTGTTAGGACATTTAATCTTCCATTATAGAATTAAAGTGTATCTTACTTTAAACACAGAGCAAGAACAATGTCAAAATCTAATCAGTAATAGAGAAGATAAACTTTCTGAAAATGTAAAATATAAGAACTAAAGGGACAGGGTGATCATAAATGTGGAGGAAAGAGAATGAAGAGATAACCTTAGAGAGGGGAAATACCTTGAAATCAGTGTCTGCTTGTTCTTTTCTAAAGTTTTTGGTTCATTCTGATCAACCTACATTCTCTGCTTTACTCTGTCTGCATAGGCCTCCTTCATTATTATTCTACTGCTTCTACTATAATTGAGACCATATCTATTTCTTCAGGCTAAAGTTAGTAGTCATTTCATAGTCTTTTTAAAAGTCTACTTATCAGCACCTTCGTTATTGAAAATCTTCCTTCTTTTAAGTTCCATAACACAGCACTTCTGAATATTCTACTGTTGTGGATATTTTTTTCTCAGTCCTCTTTGCTGTCTCCTCCTTTGTACAATTATCAAATACTGAAATGTGCACTGCAGTCTGGATAACCTCCTTTCTCTATCTACAATCACATGATCGACATCTCCCTAGTGATCTCACTAATTTAGATTGTCAAATTTAGATCTCAGATTCATATTTGTTATTGCTGATATGATTTGACTAGGAAATAAACTCTCAAACTTAACATGACACATCCCCAAAATTCTGTACTTCTTTATACCCATTCCTCCCCAAATTGTTCTCATTTTAAAAATGTTTCCACAAGCCTCCTGATTACTCAGTTTAGGAAAGGTAGAATCTTTTCTTTTACTGGCCTCTTCTCCTTGCCCAACCAAAACATTACTACCATACTGGTCCAAGTCACTATATTCTTATATTTTGCCTTTTCAAACACTTCTCTGCTTTTTATTGTTCATCACTGATGATCCATTTGCTAACTAGGAGCCAGAGTAATTTCCTAACAAAGATAGTCAGATCATGTCACTCCCTTACCTAAAAACTTTTAACTCTTTTCTGCTGCACTAAGAATAATATCCAATCAGAATGACCCAGAAAGATCAGTAATAAAATAAAGAGCAAAAGGATCTGGAGTAAAAATACTAATTTCAATCAAAGTGAAAATCAAGACAATAAAGTCAGTGACCAGAGGTTAACTTTAAATTGATAAAATGAAACATGAAATGCAAGTTATAAAATTCATAACCCTAAGAGTTTAATGAAAATGTGCAATGGTAATAGTTATAACTCAAATGTTTAACATATGTCAGGCATTATGGAAAATTCATTATTACATTTCACTTGCAGAAAACATTGATTATCAAATCCTTTTCACTGAGTAAAAAACTGAGCATCCAGTTACACAACTCACAAGCAGCAGTACCAAGTGAGTTCTGAGTGCTTTTACAGGCTATGACTATTATAGCAAAAAAGATAATGTAACTAAAAATATAGAATAAATTGGGAACAATTGTGGTGGGAAACTTCAATTCTGTTTGACAACTTTGAGAGATTAGATAAAAAGTAGATAAAAACAAGTAAGGGTATACAGTCAAGTATGGATGTGAGAGTTGGACTATAAAGAAAGCTGAGTGCTGAAGAATTGATGCTTTTGAGCTGTGGTGTTGGAGAAGACTCTTGAGAATCCCTGGGACTGCAAGGAGATCAAACTAGTCAATCCTAAAGGAAATCAGTCCTGAATATTCATTGAAAGGACTGATGCTGAAGCTGAAACTCCAATGCTTTGGCCACCTGATACAAAGAGTTGACTCTTTGGGAAAGACTCTGTTGCTGGGAAAGATTGAAGGCAGGAGGAGAAGGGGATGCCAGAGGATGAGATGGTTGGATGGCATCACTGACTTCATGAACATGAGTTTGAGCAAGCTCCAGGAGTTGGTGATGGACAGAGAGGTCTGGTGTGCTGCAGTCCATGGGGTTGCAAAGAGTTGGACTTGACTGAGCAACTGAACTGAACTGAACTGAAGGGTACAGAAAAGTTTGAATTATGTAATTGTTATGGGAAGACCTCAAGATAATCTCCCCAATTGGACCTAATTTGTTTCCTTTTTGTAGGGAAAAAAGAGATTTAATGGGTTGAAAGTATTATTTTCAAGCAAAGTAAGTTAAGGCCTATGCACCCATTCTAAGAAATAAGTTGTATGTATATCTTAGTGAAAGGAGTCTTCTTTATAGAAAGGAGACTTAAGCAGTTTTTGAAAGTCTTTTCCTGATAATTTTTGCTTGCTTGATAATTATGCTTCTAAAACTTCTTGGTTAATTTTACTTCTATGGAGAATTATGCCATCATTGTATATATAAATATGTATATGCATGTACAATTTAATTTTGATTTTTATTTCATTGTTGTTGTTGTTCAGTCACTCAGTTGGGTCCAACTCTGTGACTCCATGGAATGCAGCATGTCAGGCCTCCTTTTCCGTCACCCTTTCCCAAAGTTTGCCAAAATTCATGCCCATTGCATCGGTGATGCCATCCAGCCATCTCATCCTCTGATGCTCTCCTCTCCTTCTCCCTTCAATCTTTCCCAGCATCAGGGACTTTTCTAGTGAGTTAATTTTCACATCAGATGACCCCAAATGCAGAAGTTTCAGCATGAGTCCTTCCAGTGAATATTCAGGGTTGATTTCCCTTAAGATTAACTGGTTTGATTTTCTTGGTGTTTAAGGGACTTTCAGGAGTCTTCTCCAGCACCATCATCTGAAGGCATCAATTCTCCAGCTTTCTGCCTTCTTTACAGTCTAGCTCTTGTAACCCTACATGACCACTGGGAAGACCATAGCCTTGACTGTACGGACCTTTGTCATCAGAGTAATGTCTCTGTTTTTCAGCACACTGTCTAGGTTTGTCATAACTTTCTTGCCAGGAAGCAATCGTCTTCCGATTTCACGGCTACAGTCACCATCCACATTGATTTTAGAGTCCAATAAGAGGAAATCTGTCAGTACTTCCACCTTTTCCCCTTCTATTTGCCATGAAGTAATAGGGTCAGATGATATGATCTCTGTTTTTTTCTAAATATATAGTTTAAAGCTGACTCTTTCACTCTCCTCCTTCACCTTCATCAAAAGGGTTTTTAGTTCCTCTTTGCTTTCTGCCATTAGGGTGATATCATCCACATTTCTGAGGTTGTTGATGTTTCTTGTTGTTATTTCATGGTATTAACTGTTATATGCTGAAAACACCATCAAATTTCCACCCTGCTCTTTGAGTATTCTAATTTACACTAGTTCAGTTCATATTTTGATATAGTTAAGGATGAATATTTCAATACTTTGGTAACAGCTGAGGGTGAATTACAGTGTAAATGGTATCTACGATTGTAATTTACAAGGTAAAATGTAAAGACTGGCTCCCTATAACAACTCAAATTTCTCAATATCTTATCATTCAGGGCTTTTTTTTTTAATATATATAGCTACACCTACTTCACAGGAAAACTGGAAACATCAAGACAATAGATAGTGAGGTATACTCAGATGTTTTATAGACATTGATGTATAACAAGCACAGTCAGGAGATAGATTGAAAGCAGGTGTAAGCAAGCCCAGGAGCCATAGCCATTTTGGTAATCATGAGAAGGTTATCATTTTGACAGTTCATGGTGGATAAAGTTGGAGTTTGCATATTAAATAGTGTCTGACTTTTTGTGACTCCATGGATTGCATCCCACCAGGCTCCTCTGTTCTTGGAATTTTCCAGACAAGAATATTGGAGTGGGTTGTCATCTCCTACTCCAAAGGATTTTCCCAACCCAGAGATAAAACCCTTGTCTCTGGTGTCTCCTGCATTGGCATGCAGATTCTTTACCATTGTGCTACCTTGGAAGCTGTAGATAAACATAGGCTCATCCCTAAATTACAGTAGGCAGGTTTATAAAGGTTTTCTTTGCCTTTGAGTTGGCTAAGCCTTTGTTCTTAATCTAAAGCCTAACTTTTTAAGGGTTATTTCCTTTTATGACAAACAGCTACTAATCTTTTGGGAAAGGGAGTTTCTTCCCAGATTTGTGGCTATTAATACAGTTTTACTAGTTAATGGGAAAATTGACAGGCACATTTAAATATGTGATAATTGGAGGTGGGGTGTTGGCAGACCTTGGTCAGAGCACCAAGGTGAACACCAACCACAGTTCTCATTAGGACTTGCTGTTATTGTTCTCATTTTAATAACACGTGCTGCTGAAGCAGGTGCACTGTAATTGCTTCAGCCTGTAGAATCCTATCTTGGACCTTTATTTACATAAAGAGATTGGAGAGGTAAATATATGAATAAAAAACTGAGAGTTATCCACAATTTATGGATCAGAAATAAACTGACTTATTTTACGTTGGTTTCATCTAACTTGAATTAAGTCAAACTGATAAAGTTGAAACAAATATTAACCATCAATTTAGCATATATTTTTCTCACTCCATAGCCCATCACTTCTGGACCAGAACAGGGACTTTAAATTTGTTTGTTTCAAATTAGACACTTTAATGATATAAGTGTCTCATTTCTTTCCTTGCCTGCAGAATCCCAGGGATGGGGGAGCCTGGTGGGCTGCTGTCTATGGGGTCGCACAGAGTTGGACACGACTGAAGTGACTTAGCAGTTTCTTACCAAGTAGGTGAAATTGTTCTACAGACTCTCTTCATTTCAGAGAAATTGATCTCTACATAAAACAAGTGAGCACTGCCATTGACCTCAAAATGGTTAAACCAGTCACAAATGGTTGTTTAACTTTGCACCTTGCGTGGAAATAAAGAACAACCACACGAAGACCACAATTTCTAAGTAGCAATTTTACTGCAAAGAATGCCAGTAATATGTTTTTTTGCATTAATGCAAATTAACACTATTAAGTGAGAGACTACATATGGATTTCAGAAATAAATTAGTTCTTCTTTTTATACATTTTTCTTCCATATAATTGCAAGATCTATGAACAATTATAGAAACTATATATATTTTTGCTCTTTAAAAAATATAGAAAAAATAGGATACTAACCTTGTTTCTAATTTAGAAATTCTTAACAATTTTTAAGATGTGACGTTTTTCTTTTCTACCTGTTCTTTACATTATGTACTTGCCAATATTAATGTATACATTTATATGGTCATTCATCAACTAATTATCTGTAGTAGAACTTTTCATAAACCTCTTCTTAATCAATTTAGATGAATTAAGCTTTCCACACAACATATGCTACCTAATGCCATTGGCAGGCTAAACATGTATTACTCATAGGATACGCTCTATTTTGCCATGGAATATTTACTTCTAGCAATTGGACTGATGACTTCCTGCAATCACAAAAGTTTAAACAAATATAATGTAAAGTGATGAAATATCTAAAGAAAAAGCCATTGTAATGAAATCTAAAATGAATGCTTTGGAAAGACTTGATATATGTAAATAGCTAAAAATTTTGTTATGATTATAAAAAGCTGAAGAAACAGTAAAAAATTGGAAAGGTTTGACTCTCACATTGCCTTACACATGTGTTTAGTTCTATTTTTACTTCAAAGACACTGACATTGGAAATTGGAGATGATGCATTCGAGATGGTTTATACAAGAAAGTCTGGTCAATATTCCAATTTATCTCTGGCCAATATGAAGCTGGTGAATGGATGCTTATATTTTAAAAAAATATGATATGCAATCTTTAAATCTATTTCCTTTATGTATATTTTTATTTCCTTTATGTATATTATCTTTATGTATATCCTGTATTTTTAAGATTTGTTAAATACTTTAATGAACTCATTTTTTACCTTTCTCATATCATTTCCCTTTGATATTCTTTTCTAACAATTATAGTTAATTTACAATGCTTCAAGTATACAGAAAAATGGGTTGTTTGATTTCAACCTATAATGAAATGAACTCTTTGACTGACCTACACACTATGACTGCAGCTCATATCTGTGTATCTATTTGTAGCCTTTTTCAATAAAAAATGAAAGCTGCATGATCAAAGCCATCACCATAATATTATCTATAATTATACCAAACATTAAAATAATACATTTTTAATTCTAGAACTTCTATTCTTTATCATCATGTCATCAAATGAAAATACTCTTAAGGAGATGTGGGCGAATAAAAAGTTTGTCTTTTCTCCTTGCGTTCAAATTTCTAGATGTCTATTTCTGTGTCTCTTGCTATGTTAGTTAGACCACTGGGCTGATCGGAAACTATTTTTGTATCAATATTATTACAATAGTAAAAGAATCTAAATTTATTTTTCTGTAATTATAATAAATTTATATTTTAAATTTGAGTCTAAATCAACAGCATTTTTTATGGCACTTTGCTTCTTCCTGAAATTGCAAAAAATATGTGTTAATTATCACATGACTTTTCTACCTTTGTTTTGGAGCTATCACTTTTCTCCATCTCTTAATTGTAGTCTGATTTGTATCTCTATCTTGGCAAAAGCCAATTACAACTCTGTCTTGCATTGACTTGTCATCTGTCTGTGCATTATTTTATTAATTGGTTCCATGGTCCTAGTTAGGAGTTTTTCATTTTGTGGGTAGAGAATGACTTCCAGTTTGAATCAGAGGTATGAAATGATCCTATAAGACAGAGTCTAGGAAGCTGTATGTCCTGCATTAATAAATTAAACATGCCCTCTGGCTGTAGCATCTTGAAGGTTTATTACTACTGGGTAATCTTTTCATGTCACTGTTGTATAGACCTAAGAACATCTCCACATTTTCATTTTCGGTGGCTGGTAAGCTTAGTTCGAATTTGAAATTGAATTTTTATCTATCTTTTTAATTTATGTCTATATATGTATAAGTATTATTATTTTTTAAATATATATATATATATATGATGTATGACTCTCTCTCTGTATATATTCATTTCCTAATACATAGCATAGAAGGGATATGACTGACCACTTCTCACCAAAAGCAAAATTGATGGTCTGATAAATAAAGGGTAATAATATGTATTTTTCTGCTAAACATGATCTGATTTTGCTATTTATTTGTTGTTGTTTAGACACTAAGCTGTATTTGACTCTGTTGTGACCTCATGTACTGTAGCCCACCAGGCTCCTCAGTCCATGGGATTTCTCAGGCAAGTATACTGAAGTGGGTTGCCATTTCCTTCTCCAAGGGATCTTCCCGACCCAGGGATTGAACCAGGGTCTCCTTCCTTGGCAGACTGATTCTTTACCAGTGAGGCACCAGGGAAGCCCATTTATTTTATAGAGATATCGAAATGAGCAACAACTCCTGAATATACTATGAAATTCTCATTACGATCCTAGAAAAAATTTCTGTATATCTGCAAATGATAGTTTATCATAATAAAGCAATGTTTATGTAGTTCTTCAGTCCGTGGTGGCAGGTTTCAGCCTGTCTTCCTTTACTACTGATTTTATTTTTACTTTTATCTGGAATGAGAAGTAAATACATAAGTCCTCAGAATGAAAACTACATCTTTTCTATCAAGCTCAAACAATGTCACGTAATTGTGAAATCCACAACTATACAACATTAAACCTAGGGATTTACTTCAAAGAGAATTATTTTAAGAAGAACTCTGATAAAATTATAGAAAAAAACATCTGAGGAAGATAAAGCTATTTTCTATTGCCTACAATTTTTCTACTTCTCTTTAATTTTTTTAAAAGGTATTATTCAGATTCTTTATATCTGATAAAATTCCACACTATTTTCTTTATATCTGATACAATTCTTGGTGTACAGAGAGTTCTCCTGAACCTTTAAGGTTTGACACAAACTCAGAGATTTTTAATGTTTACATTTAGATGATCTATTATTGAAAGAGTAATGAAAGGTTTTTTTTTTTAAATAAAAATATGCTTTATGTATCATTATTATTATTAGGAGAAATTTATAGTCAGCTATTTCTGAAAGGGAAGTGGTGAAAGTTTTAAATCATCTTCCAGTTGTTTTTTGCTTCTGGAACCAGGGATGCTCCTGCATCATGGTTTCAGAATAATCTATACAAGCTTAATATTGCACTTTATATTAGCCACAGCTTCAGATCCAAATTCCTGTCCATCTTTTCCATGGCCTCCCTGTCCATCATCAACTTCCAGAGTCCATCAAAACCCATGTCCATTGAGTCAGTGAGGTGATCCAACCATCTCATCTTCTGTCGTCCCCTTCTCCTCCTGCCTTCATTCTTTCCCAGCATCAGGGTCTTTTCAAATGAGTCAACTCTTTGCATTAAGTGGCCAAAGTATTGGAGTTTCAGCTTCAGCATCAGTCCTTCCAATGAACACCCAGGACTGATCTCCTTTAGAATGGACTGGTTGGATCTCGTTGCAGTCCAAGCGACTCTCAAGAGTCTTCTCCAACACCACAGTTCAAAAGCATCAATTCTTCGGCACTCAGCTTTCCTCACAGTCCAACTCTCATATCCATACATGACCAATGGAAAAACCATAGCCTTGACTAGACGGACCTTTGTTAGCAAAGTAATATCTCTGTTTTTTTTAACATGCTATCTAGATTGGTCATAATTTTCCTTCCAAGGAGTAAGTGTCTATTAATTTCATCGCTGCAATAGCTTCATCAGTTGCTTCATTTTTTGCTTTCTCTCATTCTGGAGGCTGTCTTTTCACCTTGCTTATACTTTCCTTCATTGTGCAAAAGCTTTTAAATTTAATTAGGTCCCCGGTCTTTTTTTTTTTTTTTTGCTTTTATTTCCATTATTCTGGGAGGTGGGTCATAGAGTATCCTGCTGTGATTTATGTCAGAGAGTGTTTTGTCTATGTTTTCCTCTAGGAATTTTATAGTTTATGGTCTTACATTTAGATCTTTAATCCATTTTGAGTTTAATTTTGTGTGTGATATAGAAAGTGTTCTAGTTTCATTCTTTTATGGGTGTTTGACCAGTTTTCCCAGCACCACTTGTTAAAGAGATTTTCTATTCTCCATTATATATGCTTGCCTCCTTTGTCAAAGATAAGCTGTCCATAGGTGTTTGAATTTATCTCTGGGCTTTCTATGTTGTTCCATTGATATTTCTGTCTTTGTGCCAGTACCATACTGTCTTGATAACTGTAGCTTTGTGGTATAGTCTGAAGTCAGCCAAGTTGATTCCTCCAATTCCATTCTTCTTTCTCAAGATTGCTTCTTTCTAAACAATCTCAAGATTGTTTTTATATTTCCATACAAATTGTGAAATTATTTTTTCTAGTTCTGTGAAAAACCATTGGTAGCTTGATAGGGATTGCATTGAATCTGTAGATTGCTTTGGGTTATATACTTAGTTTCACTGTTTTGATCCAAAACCTATGGGATTCAGTGAAAGCAGTGCTAAGGGGAAGGTTCATAGCAATACAAGCTTACCTCAAGAAACAAGAGAAAAATCAAATAAATAACCTAATTTTACACCTAAAGCAAGTAGATAAAGAAGAAATGAAGAACCCCAGGATTAGTAGAAGGAAAGAAACAAAAATTAGGGCAAAAATAAATTAAAAAGAAACAAAGGAGACTATAGCAAAAATCAACAAAACTAAAAGCTGGTTCTTTGAGAAGATAAAACAAATAGACAAACCACTAGCCAGACTCATCAAAAAAAAAAAAAAAAGGGAGAAGGATCAAGTCAACAAAATTAGGAATGAAAATGGAAAAATGACAACAGACAACACAGAAATACAAAGGATCATAAGAGACCACTATCAGCAACTATATGACAGCAAAATTGACAACTTGGAAGAAACAGACCAATTCTTAGAAAAGCATAACTTTCCAAAACTGAACTAGGAAGAAATAGAAAATCTTAACAGGCCCATCACAAGCACGGAAATAAAAACTGTAATAAAAAATCTTCCAACAAACAAAAGCCCAGGACCAGATGGTTTCACAGCTGAATTCTACCAAAAATTTAGAGAAGAGCTACTACTTATCATACTCAAATTCTTCCAGAAAATTACAGAGGAAGGTAAACTGCCAAACTCATTCTATGATGCCACCATCACCCTAATACCAAAACCAGACAAAGATACTACAAAAAAAAGAGAAAACTACAGTCCAATATCACTGATGCACATAGATGCAAAAATCCTCAACAAAATTTTAGCAAACAGAATCCAGCAACATATTAACAAGATCATACATCTTGACCAAGTGGGGCTTTATCCCAGGGATGCGAGGATTCTTCAATATTTGCAAATCAATCAATGTGATACGCCACACTAACAAATTGAAGGATAAAAGCCACATGATTATCTCAATAGATGCAGAGAAAGCCTTTGACAAAATTCAACATCCATTCATGATTAAAACCCCTCCAGGAAGCAGGCATAGAAGCAACATACCTCAACATAATAAAAACCATATATGATAAACCCACAGCAAACATTAATCTCAATGGTGAAAAATTGAAAACATTTCCCCTAAAGTTAGGAATAAGACAAGGGGGCCCATTCTCACTACTATTCAACAGTTTTGGAAGTTTTAGCCACAGCAATCAGAGAAGAAAAAGAAATAAAAGGAATCCAGATTGGAAAAGACGAAGTAAAACTCTCACTGCTTGCAGATGACATGATCATCTACATAGAAAACCCTAAAGACACCACCAGAAAATTATTAGAGCTAATCAATGAATATAGTAAAGTTGCAGGACATAAAATTAACACAGAGAAATCTCTTGCATTCCTATACATTAAGAATGAGAAAACAAAAAGAGACATTAAGGAAACAATTCCATTCACTATTGTAATGAAAAGAATAAAATAGGAATAAATCTACCTAAAGAAACAAAAGACCTATATATAGCAAACTGTAAAATACTGATAAAAGAAATCAAAGATGACACCAATAGATGGAGAGATATACCATGTTCATGGATCAGAAGAATCACTATGGTGAAAATGAGTATACTACCCAAAGGAATGAATCGACTTGAAGAGCCAAGGTCCTTGGCCTTGTTTGGCTCTGCTGCTGCTGCTGCTACTACTAAGTTGCTTCAGTCGTGTCCGACTTTGTGCGACCCCACAGATGGCAGCCCAACAGGCTCCTCTGTCCCTGGGATTCTCCAGGCAAGAACACTGGAGTGGGTTGCCATTTCCTTATCCAATGCATGCAAGTGAAAAGGGAAAGTGAAGTTGCTCAGTTGTGTCCAGCTCTTAGCAACCTCATCGACTATAGCCCACCAGACTCCTCTGTCCGTGGGAGTTTCCAGGCAAGAGTACTGGAGTGGGTTGCCATTGCCTTCTCCATGTTTGGCTCTATTTCAGTGTATATCTGATGAGACTGACTTTCCTTTCTCAGGGTCTTATGCTGGATTCTATTTTATTTGACTGTCATATGTTAGAATGCTAACCTCTGTCATTGAGCCTTCTTTATATATTCTCCCTAGATGACTCTATTGAGTTTCAAGGGTATAAATAAGATCTCTGTGTTAATAATTTTCAAATACGTAGCTCTATCCCTTATCTTCCCAGGAATATCGATTTCCATACTCTGCCTACTACTTGATATATCCATATGGATAATCACTAGGTATATCAAAGTTAACATGATCTACATAGAACTCTTGATTTTTATTCCGAGTCTGCTTTTCTTCTCTTACTCTTTGTCATTTCAGTAAATGACACTACAGTTCACTCATTTGCTCAAACCAATTTTCTAGAGTTGTGCCATCCAGTATGGTAGCCACCACTTGCATGTCATTATACAGTTCAGTTCAACTCAATTCAGTTGAGTCGCTCAGTCGTGTCTGACTCTTTGCGACCCCATGAATCGCAGCACGCCAGGCCTCCCTGTCCATTACCAACTCCCGGAGTTCACTCAAACTTAAGTCCATCGAGTCAGTGATGCCATCCAGCCATCTCATCCTCTGTCGTCCCCTTTCCCTCCTGTCCCCAATCCCTCCCAGCATCAGAGTCTTTCCCAATGAGTCAATTCTTTGCATGAGGTAGCCAAAGTACTGGAGTTTCAGCTTTAGCATCATTCCTTCCAAAGAAATCCCAGGGCTGATCTTCAGAATGGTTGGATCTCCTTGCAGTCCAAGGGACTCTCAAGAGTCTTCTCCAACAACAAAGTTCAAAAGCATCAATTCTTCGGTGCTCAGCTTTCTTCACAGTCCAACTCTTGCATCCATAAATGACCACAGGAAAAACCATAGCCTTGACTAGATGGACCTTTGTTGGCAAAGTAATGTCTCTTCTTTTAATGTGCTATCTAGGTTGGTCATAACTTTTCTCCCAAGAAGTAAGTGTCTTTTAATTTCATGGTTGCAATCACCATCTGCAGTGATTTTGGAGGCCCCCCCCCAAATGAAGTCTGACAGTGTTTCCACTGTTTCCCCATCTATTTCCCATGAAGTTATGGGACCGGATGCCATGATCTTAGTTTCTGAATGTTGAGCTTTAAGCCAACTTTTTCACTCTCCTCTTTCACTTTCGTCAAGAGGCTTTTTAGTTCCTCTTCACTTTCTGCCATAGGAGTGGTGTTATTTGCATATCTGAGGTTATTGATATTTCTCCCAGCAATCTTGATTCCAGCTTGTGCTCCCTCCAGCCCAGCCCAGCGTTTCTCATGATGTACTCTGCACAGAAGTTAAATAAGCAGGGTGACAATATACAGCCTTGACATACTCCCTTTCCTATTTGGAACCAATCTGTTGTTCCATGTCTAGTTCTAACTGTTGCTTCCTGACCTGTATATAGGTTTCTCAAGAGGCAGGTTAGGTGGTCTGGTATCCCCATCTCTTTCAGAATTTTCCACAGTTTATTGTGGTCCACACAGTCAAAGGCTATGGCAAAGTCAATAAAGCAGAAATAGATGTTTTCCTGGAACTCTCTTGTTTTTTTGATGATCCACTGGATGTTGGAAATTTGACCTCTGTCCCTAAAATCTGAATCTTCAAGTTGCATACTTTCAAAGATGTGAACGTGTGCTCATGTGTCCATCATGTAGGTTAGTTCATGTTGACTGGTGTACATTGTCGTGTGTATGTCTCCTTTACAAGTGGTTGTGCTTCTGTGTACCTTATTGTATAGTACTGTAGAGAGTACAGTAGTATGGTATTTTTATTTCAAGCACAGCCAGTCCCGAAGCAAGCATAAAAGCAGCAGTGATGTTTCTGGTACTACTGTGCTTTTTGGGGTATTGTATTGTAAGATTAAAAATGTTTTCTTAACTTTTTATGTTTGTTTTTTTATGCATTATTTATGTAAAAATATTATAAACATATTATAGTAAACTACTATATAGCCATTTGTGTTAATTGGTTACCTAGGCTAAATTTGGAACTTAGAAACAAACTGGACTTATAAACACACTCTCTGAATGGAATTTGTTTGTATTTACGGGGCCTAATGTATTTAAATTCAAATTAATTAAAATTCAGTAAGACAAAAGTTAATAAATTTCTCAATTGCAGTAGTCACATTTTGAGTTCTCAATAGCCACACGAGTAGTACCTAGCATATTAGACAGTATAGATATAGAACATTTCCATCATTACAGAAGATTTTATTGAACAGTGCTTATCTAAAGTCATGATTTATATGTCTCTCTCTCACCATACATCTCCAGTCCTATCTGCTTTGCCAGAATATGATTTATTTAATAATTGAACGCATACACTAAATTCATTTATATATGTCCTAACTTAGTCCATTTCATTTTATGTCAGAATTACCACCATGGTCAAAGCCATCATATTTCTTTCATAGTTTTCTAATTCACCTTTCAGTTTGTCCTCTTATCTGCTTCTTTGCAGAGCAGCCAGCAGAATTTATCTAAAATGTAAATTAGGTCGTGGTTTTCTTTTGCTTTAAACTCAAACTCTCAATGACTTCCATTGGTCATAGAACAAAATTTAAACTTATCCTGGTTTACAAACTCTACATGACCTGGCTTCTGCCTATCTCCTGACCTATTTACATGTTTCCCCTCATCTACTGTGCTTAATCACTCTAACATCCTTTTATTTTTCTAACAGAACAGAACAATCTTACTTTAAGTAGTTTTTCAAGCTACTCTCTAAGATGCTCTGCTTTTGGTCACACCATGGCTGACTCTACCTGGACAAATTGATACTCAGCATAGAATTACCTCTCTTCACCAAAAAAATCAACAGTAGTATCTGGATTCTCTTTGAATCTCAACCATATTGCATTTGTTAATTATCTGAATAACGTTCACTGCCATTTCCCTCTTGCTCATCTAGAATTTATTACTCTGTTTCTCTAATGAGAATTTAATTTCTTTGAGAATCAAAATACCATTTATTGTCTTCATCACTTTATCTCCAGTTCCAAAGACATGCCTAGCACATAGTGGGGAATTGTTAAGAACTGTCTCAATGAATTGACATGAAATGAAAGAATTATAAAAAGAAAGACAATTTTTCCTTTCAATATATTCCCATCTTTCTTGCTTTTACTCATGATCCATGAAACTTAAGTAAGATATGAGTAAGAGTTGCTGCTGCTGCTGCTAAGTCGCTTCAGTTGTGTCCGACTCTGTGCGACCCCATAGATGGCAGCCCACAAGGCTCCCCCGTCCCTGGGATTCTCCAGGCAAGAACATTGGAGTGGGTTACCATTTCCTTCTCCAATGCAGGAAAATGAAAAGTGAAACTGAAGTTGCTCAGTCGTGTCCAACTCTTAGCGACCCCATGGACTGCAGACCACCAGGCTCCTCTGTCCATGGGATTTTCCAGGCAAAAGTACTGGAGTGGGGTGCTATTGCCTTCTCCGATGGGTAAGAGTGGGAGTTTTAATCTAACCACTTAAGATTAAAGAATGCAATAGTAGATACAGTTGAAATGAGAATTATGGAAAAATTCATTTGTTAATTCATTTACTGAAAATTTCATCAGTCTTGGGGCACTATGCTAGCTTTTTCCTTTGAATCAGAAAAAGAATGCCTCTAAGATTCACCATAGCATTGTTGAAAACAATGAGTTTTTTTTTTCAAATCTATAATTTGATATCACACAAAGGAACTACAAATTTAATAAAAAGTCCCCAGTAATGAAACTCAGTATTTTTCCACTTTTCATTGTGAAAAACACAATTTATATTTACTAAACATAAAATAGGTGTATTTAAAATTTATGCTTAAGCCTTTATTGCAATATATATTCTTAAAAACTTTAAATGTTTTACTCTTAACTATAAAATTTGTATGAAATGTGGGTAAATGCATACTTTTATAACTTCACTGCTTTCAGTTTTGAGATTTCAGCTTCTATTTTCTATCCTTTCTGCATCAAAATTTTATAGCACATTATATTCATATTTTATGGAATTGGATGAAATAAAAAATAAAATCTGAAGAACATAAAAATGTGTTAATCACTGTTCTTGGACAATAAATTTTAATGTTAGGGGCATCATCTTTGGATCATCTAAAGCAGCCTTTCTCCCTGGATGGTCCTCTGCCAGTGTCAGATTACCAGTATGAGACTCAACTGGGTCTTTGTGAAAACTGAGATTCCTGAAGCTCTTATTTATAAAATTAAGTTTCTGGGGATGGGGGAGAAAAATCTGTATTTAAAAGACTCAGGGTGATTTATTTTACATAAGCTAAAGTTTTGAAATCAATAAGCAATGTTTGAATGAAATTTAATGGAATCATTTAAAGCAGACTTTAATAGTCTTTGTGTAAACAGCTCTTTAAATATTGTGTAAACAATATTTAAGGTATGCGTGAATGTGTACTCAGTTGCTGTCCTGTCCAACTCTTTGCTACCTCGTGGACCATAGCCCACCAGGCTCCTCTGCCCATAGAATTTTCCAGGTAAGAATACTGGAAGGGATTGCTATTTTCTACTCTAGCAGATCTTCCCACAGAGATCAAACTGTGTCTGTTGTGTCTCCTGCATTGGCAGGTTGGAATATAATTTGATTTAAAGCAAATTGTAGCAGCTTTACCTGAAGGAAAGGAGGTGACATTATGTGACAGTGTCATGTTTAAATCCCAAAGGCTCTCCTGTTTACCCTATCTTTGGATTTGGAAATCCTTTTCTGTAAATATTTTAGGTTAAAAAAATTGAGTTAAAATTAAAATGCCTTTTTAAGAAAGGAATAATTTATGGCTATTAACACTTTATCATGAATTATTTTATTAGAGTAATTTCTGTAACATAGCAAGATCTCAATGATTGAATCAGAAATAGTTGAGTGTTACCTGTGGAAAGAGTTCAGAGCATGACGTAACTCAGCTAAACACAGGCTGAGAAAACAATCTATCAATTCAATTCACAAAGGATTCTTGAAATTGTATTAGATGTTATGGAAAAGCTCATAGATAAACTTTATCCCCCAACATGGGATTTAAAATGTATAAAAGAAGTAAGCGATCTTCCAGTATATTCCATCATATTAAGTGCACACTGCCACAAGGAATGTATGAAGAGTACAGAGGAGGCAGCAGTCCCTCAGCTGCAATAGTTCATAAAGTTCTTTGGAGGACCTAACACTTAATCCTGACCTTTAAAGTGGAAAAAATTAGGATATATGGAAACTTCAGGGGAGAATCTGATACCATTGGATGTGGTTGTGAGAGGAGCCAAGTGTCCACTAAGGGAGAATGAAAGCTTAGAACAGAGAACTAAATGAACACTGAAAACAAAACACGCATTTCCCCCCTCATATCAAGGTTTTAAAAAAATTCAAATACATGGTTCTATGTATGACATGGGAAATGAAATGAGAAACTGAAATCTGTGGATTTAATCTAGTCAAAATCTCTGCTATAAAGTAACTTTACTCAGGCAGCCAATACAGTAAGTGGACCCATGTTCTGAGGGGCATTTTAAGGTTGGCATTATCTCTTCATTGTTGTACAGCCTAAAATATTACTGTTTTTGCTTATTTACCAAAACAATGCTTTTTCTAGAGCCAGACCTCTATAGATATGAGAGAATGTTAGAACCTGGTCCTTATGGCGGAAAGGACATTCAAATTGCCCATTATTATATAGCAAGCATAGAGACATTTCCAAAGAGGTTCCAGCTTGTTCGCTAATGTCAATGACAAAGCAGAAGACAAAAAATTACAGCTGTTATATATCTATCGTTCATGAAACGGTAGCATGCCAAAGGTCTGAGAATAACAATGCCCTCCAAACCATCAAGAATAGTTTTGAAAAAATTTTCTTCCATATTAGAAAAATCAATAAAATCTGAGGAGAAAATGAGATTGCAATATAATCTAAGCTTTACAATTTTTGGTTTTTATTTTATTAACTAAAAATTATCAAAGTTGATTTTTTAAATAGGATTGGTAATATATAAGGCTTATGAATAGAAATCAGAAAATATTTAAAAGTAATAAAGCACAGAAAATGTGATTGACATAGTCTTTTGACCTTCCTTGGAGAGATCTCAATGATTGAATCAGAAATAGTTGAGTGTTACCTGTGGAAAGAGTTCAGAGCATGACGTAACTCAGCTAAACACAGGCTGAGAAAACAATCTATCAATTCAATTCACAAAGGATTCTTGAAATTGTATTAGATGTTATGGAAAAGCTCATAGATAAACTTTATCCCCCAACATGGGATTTAAAATGTATAAAAGAAGTAAGCGATCTTCCAGTATATTCCATCATATTAAGTGCACACTGCCACAAGGAATGTATGAAGAGTACAGAGGAGGCAGCAGTCCCTCAGCTGCAATAGTTCATAAAGTTCTTTGGAGGACCTAACACTTAATCCTGACCTTTAAAGTGGAAAAAATTAGGATATATGGAAACTTCAGGGGAGAATCTGATACCATTGGATGTGGTTGTGAGAGGAGCCAAGTGTCCACTAAGGGAGAATGAAAGCTTAGAACAGAGAACTAAATGAACACTGAAAACAAAACACACATTTCCCCCCTCATATCAAGGTTTTAAAAAAATTCAAATACATGGTTCTCTGTATGACATGGGAAATGAAATGAGAAACTGAAATCTGTGGATTTAATCTAGTCAAAATCTCTGCTATAAAGTAACTTTACTCAGGCAGCCAATACAGTAAGTGGACCCATGTTCTGAGGGGCATTTTAAGGTTGGCATTATCTCTTCATTGTTGTACAGCCTAAAATATTACTGTTTTTGCTTATTTACCAAAACAATGCTTTTTCTAGAGCCAGACCTCTATAGATATGAGAGAATGTTAGAACCTGGTCCTTATGGCGGAAAGGACATTCAAATTGTCCATTATTATATAGCAAGCATAGAGACATTTCCAAAGAGGTTCCAGCTTGTTCGCTAATGTCAATGACAAAGCAGAAGACAAAAAATTACAGCTGTTATATATCTATCGTTCATGAAACGGTAGCATGCCAAAGGTCTGAGAATAACAATGCCCTCCAAACCATCAAGAATAGTTTTGAAAAAATTTTCTTCCATATTAGAAAAATCAATAAAATCTGAGGAGAAAATGAGATTGCAATATAATCTAAGCTTTACAATTTTTGGTTTTTATTTTATTAACTAAAAATTATCAAAGTTGATTTTTTAAATAGGATTGGTAATATATAAGGCTTATGAATAGAAATCAGAAAATATTTAAAAGTAATAAAGCACAGAAAATGTGATTGACATAGTCTTTTGACCTTCCTTGGAGGTTTACATATGCAGTGATTTTATTTTAAAAGGTATTACTTATGCAGAATATTTAAAGTTGAAAATTTTATTCGGATAGCCATTATTTGAAAAGTCAAGTAGACATTGTGAATGAAAAATCATTAACCAAAATTAGATATATCAGCACATTTATAAGACTGACTTTATAGGCTAAAATCTAAAGGAAGAAATAGAAAATGTATTTCACAACCTGCAAAAAATTCAAGGGATAAAAGATAAACAAACAGCATTAACAGTAGAGTAAATATACTAATTTTGAGGCAGAGGGAGAGGGTAACTGCCCCACAATGTGGAACATCTGGTCATTGAACAAAAATGGACTTTAATTGAAAACAGACAGATGGCATAAACACTATTAGTACAGAGAAAGTTGTTGCGCAGACATAGAGATCTGGGATATTGACTTTGGCAGTACTGTCTCTACTTTGCATTGCCAATGTTATTCGAATTGAATGGAATATCAGGGAAGGTTGACCTCCTTGCCTAACATTCCTTCAGGCCTATTCTTGCTCTTTTAAATGTGTAGACAATTATATTTTCTGTTGTGTTCAGTCACTCAGTCGTGTCCAACTCTTTGTTACAATTACATGCTCTCACATAATTTAAACACTAGGTAGGACATCTCTCTTTCTGATATGAGGCACACATACACACATACACTGGGAAAAAGAATATTGCCATAATGGCAACTTGCTTTCTTTTGGCAATTTTAGTTCAAATAGGAATATTGCTAACTTTTTTTTTAATTAATAGGAGCTACCTTCATCATTCAATGATTCATCATTTTTGGAGATGAAAATAAGGATTCAGGAATAATTATCTACATCTTTTTCTACAGTGCACATCAAAACAAGATAAGAAAGCCAAGCACAGTGAGATAATCAGCTGACAGAAATATTTTCATCTATTTTGGTTTATCAGATATGATTTTAAAAGTTGTTAGATATTTAATCACTACGCTCACTTGATCATTTTTCAAATCTAATCTGTCAATTCATTTTAAATAGGCTTTGTCAAAAAGCGTTTAGTGAAAAAAAAAATGCCTGAAGATAAATGTTTTTTAATAAAACCCGTTTTAGAAGTTTCTTATTTTATGCACTGGCTTTATCTTCTAGCTTTTTGTATAACAGAGAAAGTATCAATTAAATCAGTGATTCAGATTCCAGTATTGCTTTGTTTGAGAAGCTTATGAAAATGAAGGACATTCCTGTCTGAAAAAATGCATGTGCACATAATTTTAAAGTGCAATTTCAAAGTTTATCTTTTGATCCCTTATTCTTGGGGTCCAAGTATATCAGGTAGAGAATATCTGATTTCAAGTAAATTTCTGAGAAATTTATCTTGTTTTCATGTGCACTATAAAAGAAGATGCAGATAAATACTTCTGAATCTTTATTTTCAGGAATCCTTAGCATGCACATGTGTGTGTGCATGCTAAGCATCATTAGCTGTGTCTGACTCTCTGATACGACTGTAACCCACCAGGATCTTCTGTCCACGGGATTCTCTAGACAAGAATTCTGGAGTAGGTTGCTATGCCCTCCCCCAGGGGATCTTCCTGATCCAGGGATTGAACCCATGTGTCTTATGTTTCCTACATTGGCAGGTAGGTTCCTTACCACTAGTGCCACCTGGAAAGTCCCATAAATAATGTTCAGTTCAGTTCAGTTCAGTTGCTCAGTCGTGTCCTACTGTTTGTGACCCCATGAATTGTAGTATGCCAGGCCTCCTTGTCCATCACCAACTCCCGGAGTTTACTCAAACTCATGTCCATCGAGTCTGTAATGCCATCCAACCATCTCATCCTCGGTCATCCCCTTCTCCTCCCTCCCCCAATCCCTGCTATCATCAGGGTCTTTTCCAATGAGTCAACGCTTCGCACGAGGTGGCCAAAGTATTGGAATTTCAGCTTCAGCATCAGTCCTTCCAGTGAACACCCAGGACTGATCTCATTTAGGATGGACTGGCTGGATCTCCTTGCAGTCCAAGGGACCCACAAGAGTCTTCTCCAGCACCACAGTTCAAAAACATCAATTCTTCGGCATTCAGCTTTCTTCACAGTCCAACTCTCACAATCATACATGACCACTGGAAAAACCATAGCCTTGACTAGACGGACCTCTGTTGGCAAAGTAATATCTCTGGTTTTTAATATGCTATCTAGGTTGGTAATAACTTTTCCTTCCAAGGATCGAGCGTCTTTTAATTTCCTGGCTGCAATCACCATCTGCAGTGATTTTGGAGCCCCCCAAAATAAAGTCTGACACTGTTTCCACTGTTTCCCCATCTATTTCCCATGAAGTGATGAGACCAGATGCCATGATCTTCATTTTCCAAATGTTGAGCTTTAAGCCAACTTTTTCACTCTCCTCTTTCACTTCCATTAAGAGGCTTTTTAGCTCCTCTTCACTTTCTGCCATAAGGGTGGTGTCACCTGCATATCTGAGGTTATTGATATTTCTCCTGGCAATCTTGATTCCAGCTTGTGCTTCTTCTAGCCCAGTGTTTCTCATGATGTACTCTGCATAGAAGTTACATAAGCAGGGTGACAATATATAGCCTTGACGTACTTCTTTTCCTATTTGGAACCAGTCTGTTGTTCCATGTCCAGGAATCCTTTATTTAACTTGAATATATATGGTAGAAGCCGGATGTGATGACAAAACTCACTTTTCTAATTACCTACTTAAAAATCACTGCTCATGTGTTTAAAAATCCTATCTCCATGGACAGAGTAGCCTGGCAGGCTATATTCCATGGGGTCACAAGAATTAGGGACAAGACTTAGCAACTAAACCAGCCAACCAACCAAACAACCAATATTGATTATCTAGCTCTCTTTTCTGTTTTTGTTGTCTGAAATTTCTGCTGTACAATGTAATTAAAAGTTTGCCTCCCTTCACCTTCTATGAATTACTTCTGATTTTTTTGAATAATCTAGAACAATTTTTTCCCTATTTTAGATCATAGAATTTTAGTTTTTTTTTTTTTTAGATTATTAGAATATTAGAGAGGAAGAGGAGACTGGACCTTATTAATCATTTTAGGTTAAATCTTTCCGTTTACAAATGATAAAATTGTGACCCCCAAATAATTAATTAATGACAGGTGTTACTTCTCTCAACAGTACTTTACAGTCATGCTTTATGTGCTATTAACCTTACTTTAAAGCATATTCTCAGATTTCTTTATCCATCCTTCCTCCCCATTTCCCCCCCCAAAATTCTTCATTGATATGGCACTAAAAATCTGTCACAGTATCCATGTGAGGCTTGAGCAGCAGGCAGGAGGACTTGTGCTAGCTTTGGAATGGCCAGTTTTATTCAACAGTGTTCTTTTCTTCTTGTAAAGCTATATTTTGAATATTTTTGTATGAACACCTGTGAATTGATCAGTTTTGTACATTTAGTTTTCCCTTTAATTTGTAAAATGTCAGACAAACTTAAAGGAGACTGAGCAAGACAAATTAGAAAAAAATAAAAGCACTCAGTAAGAGTTGGTTACATTTTTTGATCACTTTCTGTGTGTTAGGAACAGGATTGAGTGCATTAAATGGACTGTTTATTGCAGTCTTCCAGAGATCTCATGCAGTAGACACTAACTGGTACTATTATTAATGAGCATTATAAAGATGAGGGAACTGAAGTTCACACATATGAAGTCTACATAGTTTGAAGAACAAAAACTAAGGGTTTAATCTCCCATTTCCCCAGGGCTCACAAGTTTCACCAGTACATTGCAATACTTCATTCAATTGATGTGTAATAGCACAGATATGCTGGTTCTACAACACTCTATTATGAAATTAAAATAAGAATTTTAAATACAGAAGTATATATATATATAGTAAAGATCATATCCACCTTCCACATGGTATTAGCCAAAATTCCCTTAGTTTTATTTTTCTAAGCTTTTTTCCTAGATAAAATAAATTCATTATTTTGAGTGGTATCAGAAAATGGTAACAGTGTTAAAAGCTGAGATTTGAAGATAATTGCCAGACATCAATTCTTCCATTAAGGAAGATATTTTCTTTCTGTTTATCAGAGTAGATAACATATAGTCAGATTAACAGCTGCATTTCCACTGCTTATATAAGGCTATAAAATTGATCAGCCAACACAATATTATGAAGCTTCATAATCAACACATCTTCTAATATTATTTTACTTTGAGTAAGTTATATTGAAGATAATTGCCAGACATCAATTCTTCCATTAAGGAAGATATTTTCTTTCTGTTTATCAGAGTAGATAACATATAATCAGATTAACAGCTGCATTTCCACTGCTTATATAAGGCTATAAAATTGATCAGCCAACACAATATTATGAAGCTTCATAATCAACACATCTTCTAATATTATTTTACTTTGAGTAAGTTATTATGTTACACGAGCCACAAATATAAAGACAACATACTGCAAACTCCATTTTACTGCTTTGATCAAATAAAATGTACATAATTTAATCTAGCATCTATTTAATGATATGCATAATTGCTGTTGTGCTACATGGTAATTAAACCTGAATGGACAACAGATTATTATAATTTTACATACCCAAGCTAAAATTCTATAGCTCTTCTCTTTGTAACTTCTTTCATACTTTCATGACTGGTAGTGCTGACAATTTTATCTGATATCACATAAAACTTAATCTTCATTGTAAGCATACTTTATTTTATTGTACTTATCTTTATTGAGATTTTCTGATATTATAGGGTTTTGTTGCTTTTTTGTTTTTAACAAATTGAAGTTCTGTGGCAACCCTACCTCTAACAAGGTTGTTGGCACTATTTTTCAACATATGTTTACTTTGTGTCTGCATATCACATTTTGGTAATATTCTCAATATTTCACACTTTTCATTATCATTATACTTGTTATGGTGATCTGTGATCAGTGATCTTTAATATTACTATTGCAATTATTTTGAGGCACAGTGAGCTGCACCCGTGTTAGACAGCAAATTTAATAAACGCTGTGTATGTCCTGACTACTCCATCAGTCAGTTACTCCCATCTTTCTCTCTCTCCTCAGGCCTCTCTCTTCTCTGAGACACAGAAATTAGGCTGATTAACAACTGTACAATGGCCTCTAATTGTTCAAGTGAAAGGAAGGGTCCCACTTGTCTCACTTTAAATCAAAAGTTAGAAATAATTAAACTCAGTGAGGAAGGCATGTCCAAAGCTGAGAGAGGCTGAAAGCTAGGTCTCTTGTGTCAAACCAGATTGTGAATGCAAAGGCAAAGTTCTTGAAGGAAGTTAAAAGTGTTACTTCAGTGGACACACAAATGACAGGAGAGCAAGACAGCAAGCAGCCTTGGTGTTGATATGGAGAACATTTCAGTGGTCTGGATAGAAGGTCAAAGCAGCCATAACATTCCCTTAAACCAAAGGCTAATTAAGAAAAAGGCCCTAATTCTCTGCCTTAGATTTTGTCAAGGTTAATAAGAGAGATGAAGAAGCCTCAGAAAAATTTGAAACTAGCATAAGTTGGTTCATGAGGCCAAAGGAAAGAAGCCATCTCCATAACACCAAAGTGCAAGGTGAAGCAGCTAAGTGCTGATGTAAAAGCTGCAGCAAGTTATTTGGAAGATCTAGCTAAGATAATTAACGAAGGCGGTGATAGATTTCCAATGTAGATGAAACACCCTTCTGTTGGAGGAAGATGCCATCTTCTTTGATAGCTAGAAAAGAGCAGAGACAAACTGAGTCTCTTGTGAGGGGCTAATGCAGCTGGAGACTTTAGGTTAAATATATTCACTTTACTGCTGCGGTCTAGCACTGAACCCACTCTGTCTTCGTTCTAACCCCATAGCGATGGCCCCCGCCTCCAAGGTCTGAATCTGACTCTTCTACTGTAGAGTTCTATTCTTTCTATCCCTGCAACTACACAACAAGACTGAGATCTGTTTTCCCTTCTACACAATCTTCCCTTACCTAAGAAGTAAATAAAAGGTGATTTTTAAAAGAATGGCTATGTAGTAAGGTATATCTGGCTTTGAGTTTAATCTCTGATTACTTTCTAGTTAAATGAAATTCAACAGTGTACCTAAGCTTCTGAACCTCAGTTTCTTTAAAATCTAATAAAGCAGAGACCTACTTGGAAGTGGTGATGTGTGAATTACATAGCTACCAGATTTAAAGAATTTGGCCCAGGCATAGTGGTTGCTCAATAATTTGTAACTGATGTTGCTAGCCTTGCATCAGCCTGTTGATGGTGGTGGTGCTCAGCTGAGTTTGACTCTTTGCAACCCCACAATCTGCAGCCCACCAGGCTCCTCTATTCATGGAATTTTGCAGGCAAGAATACTGGAGTGGGTTGCCATTTCCTTCTCCAGGGTAATCTTTCTGACTCACAGATTGAACCCCTGTCTCCTGTATTGGCAGGCAGATTCTTTACCACTGAGCCACCAGGATTGACTAGTTTTCTAAAGAAGGGATGGAGCCAAAGCAAAAACAGTACCAAGTTGGGCATGTGACTGATGATAGAAGCAAGATTCCATGCTGTAAACAGCAGTATTGCATAAGAACCTGGAATGTCAGGTCCATGAATCAAGGCAAATTGGAAGTGGTCAAACAAGAGATGGCAAGGGTGAACGTTGACATTTTAGAAATCAGCGAACTAAAATGGACTGGAATGGGTGAATTTAACTCAGATGACCATTATATCT
>SJYC01095757.1:0-10264 GCA_006408675.1 Madoqua kirkii
GTTTCAGATGGAAAAATAGAAGCAGAAGGAGCTTACCTAAAGCCATGGTGAAAGATGAAGTCCTCCAAGGTCTTCCAGGCTCTGGCTGCAGACGGAGCGGCGACACAGGAAGGAGGCAATGCCAGGCCACACCTGGGCCACCAGCCCCTCCCAGGGCAGAGCCACTCCCTCCTGCCCGATTCCTGGCGGAGGGTGAGAGGAGGAGCCCCAGCCTGACTTCCCACACACCCACACAGGGCCGGCCACTGCAAGGAGGTGGGCAAGCCCAGCTTCCAGAACGGTGACTCAGGCTAACAGCAGCCAGACGGGTTCTGATCTGCATAAAATCGGAGATCACATGCGAGGAGATGAGCTGGATTAGTGGGGCTGGACCTTTGTTTCCACCCAACCCCAGTGAGCCCCAGTCTGTGCCTGTGTGTGCACCTTCATCCAGACAATGTGGGTAGACATAACCCTGTGTGCCCTTAACCTTAACCAGAAGAAGGTTCTCTTCTGGCAAGCCTCCAGAGAAAGCCACAGAAGGTCTCTGATGATCTTTTAAAAACTATATTTGTTTATTTATTTTTGGCCGTGCTAGGTCTTTGTTTCTTCATGGGCTTTCTCTAGCTGTGCAGAGGAGGGGCTACTCTCTTGTTGTGGTGCTCGGGCTTTTCATTGCCGTGGCTTCTCTTGTTGCAGAGCACAGGTACTTGGGTTTCAGTAGCTGTGGTTCCCAGATTCTAGAGCAGAGGGTCTGTAATTACACGGGTGCACGGGCTTAGATGCTCCACAGTATCTGGGATCAGGGATTGAACCCATGTTCCCTGCATCGGCCAGGGGATTTTTTACCACTGGGCCATGAAGGAAACCTCTCTCTGATGTTCTTATGGAGAAGGCTGACAAGAAACAAGTAAACTAACTTCAGACAGCAGTAAGTGCTAGAAGGGAAAGAAAAAACATGAGGTTTTCAAGGGACCTGGAGTGCGTGCGATTTTAGGGAAAGTGGTTAGGGGAAGCCTCTCTGAGAAGGCAAGCTATGGACTGTAGCCCTCTGTCCAGACTTCTCTGTCCATGGGATTCTCCAGGCAAGAATACTGGAATGGGTTGCTGTGCATTCCTCCAGGGGATCTTTCCGACCCAGGGATCAAACCCGCATCTCCTGTGTCTCCTGCATTGCAGGTGGAATCTTTACCACTGAGATGAGACCTGGATGATTAAGGAAGAGAAAGAATGTTCCAGGTGGAGGGACAGCAATCACAAAGGCTCTTAGGTGGGATCTTCCTGGTGGGCTTGAGGCCCGTGTGGGTGAGGCTTGGCTTAGGGATCAGGGGTATCCATGTTACCCTCAGGCCTTATGCCCAACTGCTGGCATGATGCTGTCCAAGAGGTCAGGCTCTCCCCATCTTCTCTGGAAGAGTCTGTGTTCCCAACCCACTCTCCCATTTGCCATTCAGAACTGACCAGCTCAATAGCTTCATGGTCCCCAGACCTTGCCAGCAGGGAGCAGACAGCTCAGGAAAGTGGGAAAACTTTAAAACTATCCAGGTTGATACATGGGAGCAGAGGCAAGGGCTTCCCACAAGGCTCTGCATTGTGGGTCTCATTCCAGGTCTGCAGCTAAAGAGCTGTGTGACCCTGGATGGGTTCCTTCTACTTCCTGGGCTTTATTCTGATAACTGCAAAGGGAGCAGCCACTCTCTGCCCCACCTGAGGTGAGGAGCTGGCTGCAAGAAGGAATGACAGTCAGCCTCTGGAAGGCTTTATAAATTGTGTGCATTGAAATAGGGCCTTGCTGTCATTAATGACTTAGGGCACAGGTCCCCAACCCCTCAGGCATCTACCATTCCCCATCCTTCCCATTATCACCTGAATCACCACCCCACCCACCAACCCCTTCTGTGGAAAAACTGTCTTCCATGAAACTGGTTCCTGATACCAAAAAGGTTGGGGACCACTGCTTAGGGCACAGGTGAACCAGAGGCCAGGCTGGTGGCTGCCCCCCATCTGGATCCCACCACCTTCAAGTGTGTCTCCTCTGTCCTGGAAGGAGAGGCCAGCAGTTTGAGGGAAGGTTTATCATTCAAATGAGTCTGGGAGGAGCAATTCATGGTCCTCCAATCATGTCTTGGGCCTGGGCTAGCTCCTCGGCTCAGCCCACGACGGGGCCTAAAGTCAGGCCAAGGGATGCACGGTACAAGGTGCTGGGTGTCAGAGCCAGGCAGGGCCATGTCCTGGCCCCAACCACAGGGACTTCCCATGGGGCCTCACTTCCTGCTCTCTGCAGCCCAGCCTTTAACCGGAGGCCAGGCTGGTGGCTGCCCCCAATCTGGATCCCACCACCTTCAAGTGTGTCTCCTCTGTCCTGGAAGGAGAGGCCAGCGGTTTGAGGGAAGGTTTATCATTCAAATGAGTCTGGGAGGAGCAATTCATGGTCCTCCAACCATGTCTTGGGCCTGGGCTAGCTTCTCGGCTCAGCCCACGACGGGGCCTAAAGTCAGGCCAAGGGATGCACGGTGTAAGGTGCTGGGTGTCAGAGCCAGGCAGGGCCATGTCCTGGCCCCAACCGCAGGGACTTCCCATGGGGCCTCACTTCCTGCTCTCTGCAGCCCAGCCTCACCACCTAGAATGCCAGGGACCCTGAGCTGGGGCTGGCTGGGAATTTTTGAAACAGTTTTTGGAGATAAATGCTTGTTGGCTAAAAAAAAAAAAAATCAGGAACTCAATTTTGTAAATGTGGAAAGTTGGGCCATGGGGCAGACGAGCGAGGATGGTGAGACTCTGTTATTGAATAGAAACGTACATATTCTTTTGAATTAGGATTGTGTCCAGATCAAAGCAAGGAGTGGTATTGCTGGAAGACGTGGTAACTCTCTATTTCTTATCTTAAGGAGCCTCCAGATATTTTCCTTCGTGACTGCACCCACCCATTTACAACTCTGCCCAAGGCGTGGGAGGGTTCCCTGTTCCCCTCGCCCTCGGCAGCACTTAAGCTTTGAAGATCTTTTGAGGATGGCTGTTCTGAGCCGTGTGAGAAGATGGCTCATGGTAGTTTCAATTTGCATTTCTTTACTACTTACTGATGATGAGTATCTTTCCATGGGCTTTTTACCTTCTATGGGAGAGTACAGTTAACCTCCGGAAAGTGGTTTCTTGAAAGTCAGCCCTGTTTTGAGTTCTCTTCATGTGATTTACCCCAGAAGAGTTCTTCAGGGCTGGTGTCATTTATTTTATTTTATTTTATTTTATTTATTTATTTTACCTTCTTGTTAACATTTTTATTATAGTGTTTCCTTTTAAATTCATTGAAAACAGACAAAAAAGGAAAACAAAGACAATGGTCCCTGAAGGAATGCACAATTCGTTTTAGTTACAGCACAGAGATTCTTCTCTCACTGGGAATGGTGCTCTTGGTTTCAGCAATAAGTGAGCGGAAGGTCTTGCCCTTTTGAAGTTCGGAGGGGTGCAGGGCGTCCGCGTTAGTAGGGGTAGATGGGAAATGCTATCTGCAATGGTCCAAGGCTGGAATGGTCTTCCAGTCACTGTGGCGTCCACCTGCTGTCAGGGTTAGTTCCAGATTTTGAGGAAGCTGTTCCAGGACCCCGTTGCCACAGCCATCCCGTCATCAGTTACCCCCAGGCAGCTCACGCGGTTGTCATACCCGGCCAAGACCCCTGCCCTGTCGGCCTTGAGGGCGCCCAGACGTTGCAGTTGAGTTGTCGTATCCTGAGAGAAGGAGGCGCCCACTCTTGAAGAAGGAAACGGAGGTGATCCTGCAGATGATGTTGTCGTGGGAGTAGGTCATGAGCTCCTGGTCCGCACGGAGGTCAAACAGCCGGCAGGTGGCGTCGTCTGTGAAAAGTGAAAGTGAGGTCGCTCAGTCGTGTCCGACTCTTTGTAATCCCATGGACTGTAGCGTATCAAGCTCCTCCGTCCATGGGATTTTCCAGGCAAGAGTGCTGGAGTGGATTGCCATTTCCTTCTCCAGGGAAACTTCCTGACCCAGGAATCGAGCCTTGGTCTCCCACATTGCAGGCAGACGCTGTACTGTCTGAGTCTGAGCCAGTGGCAAATGCGTTGCCATTCTGGAAGAAACAGATGGCGTTGATATCGGACTCGTGGGGGGTGAAGTTTTGTCGGCGGCACATCCCTTCTCGCACGTCCCAAAGTTTGGCTGAAGCGTCACAAGCACCAAACAGTCTGGTGTCCGGAGCGAGTGAAAGGCTCATGATGTCCCTGGGGCGTCCAATGAATGTGGTCGTCTGCTGGTCAGTCTCGATGTCCCACAGGGCACAGGCGGTGTCTCCAGAGCTGGCAACGATCTGATTGTCATCCAGAAAACGGGAGCGGGACAGGTAACCTGTGTGTCCAGCCACCTCACGATTCACACGGACATTCCCTTCACGAGTTTTCAGATTGTAAATGGAACAGATGTTATCCAGGCCCCCGCAGGCCACGTAGTTCCCAGAAGGGGCATAAGCGCACGTCATGACCCACGAGGAGCGCAGAGGGATGGCATGGACCTTGTTTGTGGCGTAGCTGCCCCAGATAATAAGTCTACCGTTCTGCAGGGCACTGACCAGAAGCCTGGAGTCGGTGCCCCAGTGCATGGCATAGATCTTGGCCAAGTGTCCCCTCAGCGTCCCCCTGGTGCCATCTGGATTCTTCCCACAGGGTCAACGTTGTTTGTGATCTGAGAGAGAGGCGTCTGCACACGCCTTCCGAGCATCTCTAATTTGGTTTTTAAGCTGTTCGGCCTCCTGCTGTAACTGGTCAAGTTCACTCATCTTCTAATTTTAGCGCTCTTCAAAGCCACCTCAGAGAATCTGAGATCTTAATTCAGAAGTGCTGCTGGTCTGTTCTCCCAAACATCTAAAATTGTCTGCAACAGAGAAAAGGCTCGACACTGCGTCCCGCCTGCCGCGCCCGCTCCCTGCCGACTCAGCCGCCGCTCCAGGAGGTGGTCATGCTTTGGCCGCTGAGCGGGGGCTGTGGGCAGGTGTGCCGACGAAGCTCGGTCGGGTAGGTCCCGCGGCGGCTGCTCCGCCCCCGCCCGCTCTCGCGCCCGCTCCCGCCGCCGACCCTCAGACGCCTCCAGCCCATCCGCGCGGTGGCCCCTCGGCCGGTGTCATTTATAGCCGAGCCCAATAGCCCCGGTTTTCAAGTGCTTGTTATGGGAAATGACCACAAGGTGACAGCATTTCCCCATGCCCGTTCTGGTTACCTGGGCAACCAGGGCTTGGGACAAATCTGGTTTCTGGGTTGTCAATAAGAATGCATCCCGGGGATCTTCCAGACCCAGGGATTGAACCCGCTTCTCCTACATCTCTTGCATTGGCAGAAGGATTTTTTACCACTAGCGCCATCTGGGAAGCCCTAAGGTTTGTGTCTCCTTACTTCTTCCCCCTTACCCTTCATCCCCCAGGCGGTCCCAATGATTGCAACACCACTCTGCAGAGGGACGTGTCCTCTCAGTGGGGTGACCCTAAGGAAGGAGGCTGGAAGGGCCCAGGGCACTTAGCAAAGTTCTTCCAGCCACCATCCTTTGGAGGCATTAGATTTAGTGCTGCAGGAGGGTCCCACAGGAGCTGGAGATTGTGGACTCAGGCAGAGGGGAACAGAAAGTCCATGTCCACCGGGGTGGGGGCTTATTGGCTGGCATATCCTGCCCAGCACCCTCAGCCCCAGGACAGCCCCGCCTGGGGACCCAGCCTGCTCAGGCCCCAGGGAAGTGACACCAGCCCACGTCCCCAAGGCCCGAGGGGAACAGAGTCAGCAGTTCTTTTGTCTTTCTTTCTTTCCTGTTACCTTTATTTTGAATTTGAGTATATAGGTGACTTGCACTGTTGTGTGTGTGTGTGTGTTTTAATGTGTAAAGCAACGTTATTCATTTATACATAGATGTATATATGTTCTTTTGGGGTTCTTTTTCTCATATAGGTTTACAGTCAAAGTAGGGTTCCTTGTGCTCTACAGTGGGTCCTTATGGATTATTTTATAACTAGTACTATATATATGTTATTCTCAACATATATTTCTCCCTACACCCCACCTTTCCTTTTCAGTAACACGTTTCTTTACTAACTGTATGAAGCTGTTACTGGTTTGTAATGAAACTCATTTGTTTACATGTTTGGATTCCACCTAGAAGTGATAACAGGTGACACTTTGTCTCACTTAGTTCATCTGGTGTGATCGTCTCTATCTCTTCCCTGTGACTGGAAGGGGCTTTCTTTCATCCTTTTATATCTGGGTTTATCTATCTGAGTTGACTCACTGCTAAAGACTCTGATGCTGGGAGGGACTAGGGGCAGGAGAAGAAGGGGATGACAGAGGATGAAATGTCTGGATGGCATCACCGACCCGATGGACATGAGTCTGAGTGAACTCCGGGAGTTGGTGATGGACAGGGAGGCCTGGCGTGCTTCGATTCATGGGATCACATAGAGTCGGACACGACTGAGCGACTGAACTTAACTGTCCCTGGCTTCTTTAACCATTCACCTGTCCTTCTACACTTAGGTTTCTTTTGTATCTTGGCGATTGTATCCAGTGCTGCCATGATTGTTGATGTGCAGTATCTAGAAATTTTGGTTTTCCCAGGTTCCATGCCCAGGCATGGGATGGCTGGGTCACATGGTACTTTGTTGCTGAGTGTCTGAAAGCCCCTCTGTACTGTTCTCCAGAGTGGATGCACTGATTTACATTCCCACCCAGGATAGGAGGGTTCCCTTCTCTCCACACCCCCTCAAGCATTTACTATTGTCGAATTTTTGAGATGGCCATGCTGACTGGTGTGAAGTGACATCTCACTGAACTTTTGATTTGCATTTCTTTAATGATTAAGGACACTGAGCATCTTTTTGCATACTTCATGTCCACCTGGGTGCCTTCTTTGGAGAAACGCCCATTTCCATCTTTGGCCTACTTTTCTATTCTTTTTTTTTAATTGAGCTGCATGGACTGTTTACATATTTTGGAGATGAATTCCTTGTATCTCTATTTGCAAACACTTTTTTCCCACCCATTCTGAAGGTTGTCTTTTTCTTTCATTTATAGTTTACCCTGCTGCTCAAATGTTTTTAAGGTTAATGAAGTCCAATTTGTTGATTTTATTGTATTATTCTAAGAATGAATCAAAAAAGAACTGGCTGCAATTTATTTCAAGGCATGTTCTGTATATTTTCCTCAAGAGCTTTATAGTATCCATCCCTCCATTTAGATCTCTGATTTGGCCTATGTTTTTCTGCATGGGGTTAAGCAGTGTAGTAATTTCATCATCTTTTCACTTGTTTGAGGAACCTCCACCCTGTTCCTCCATGCTGACGGTTAACAGCTTGCCTTGCCAGCATCTGTGTAGGAGGGTTCCCGTTTTCCCACATCCTCTCTAGCATTTACTGTTTGCAGGCTTTTTACCAATGGCCATTCTGATCAGAGTGAGGTGATACCTTCATTGTAGTTTTGATTTGAATTTCTGTAAGTTTTAGTATGGAGAAGGCAATGGCAACCCACTCCAGTATTCTTGCCTGGAGAATCCCAGGGACAGGGGAGCCTGGTGGGCTGCCGTCTGTCGGGTCGCAGAGTCGGACACGACTGAAGTGACTCAACAGCAGCAGAAAGTTTTAGTGATACCGAGATCTTTTCGTGTGATAATTTTGAAAGAGCGTGAGTAAAAGTTACCTCCCAAGGTTGGCTTCTTGACCAATTGCCAGGTTTTGAATTCTTTTTCCAGGATCTACCTAAGGTCGTTAGTTGACAACAGGTTTTTTCCCTTGCATCCCTGAAGTCCTGGGGATATTACCCGCCCATCTTCACAGGTTTTAAATTGTTGCTACCCAAAGTGGCCACAAGGTGGCAACATTTCTTCATGCCCCACTCTTTTTATTATTTTGGTAGTTTAAATTTTTACATTCTATTAGAGTAGACATGATTTCCGATGTGGGTATTTTTTGTTTGTTTGTTTTCAGGAACTTCATTCAGTTATACATACACGTATATCTATTAGACACGTGCCTTGTATTACATTCAGAAAAACTGTACTTTGAAAAATACATGTTTTTAGAGGTTCTAAAATATGTTCTTGAGTTTGCTAATCAGAGACTGCTGATGCAACAAATAGTTCACAATTGCTTTCTTCTGGATTTTCACTAGGGGTTAATTTTTTTAAAGGTTAAAAATTATGGACTGAACATCTAGACAAGGAAAATGTTACAGTGTGTATGGCAAGTCAGATGTGTGTTGTCAGTGAGAGAAGATAAAAGACTGGAAATATTTTTGTTGTAAAAAAGTAAGGATAATTCTATTCTTTAGTCAGTCATTTATAAATGGGGGAAAGTAGAACCAATTAATACATTCTTGGCCTTGAGAGGCCTTTTGGGAATTTAGTCTAAGACTCCTGAGGAATTACAGCAGAATCAGTGTAGAAGAAGTCTATGTGGTTAGTACATCAAATTTATTTTTTAAAGCAAATTAGTCTTGGCCTAGTTTAATGAAAATAGAGGCAACTTTAGAAAAAAATATGTTTCACTAAAATTAAATTCCAGTTTTGTTAATTAAGGTCTATGTTTACTAAGAAAGTCTTATGACTTAGTTCCCTGCATGTATGTTATAATGCTGATGAGAGTTAACTGAGTTAGTAAGGGGCTCTCTAAGTTTATTTCTAAAACTTATCTCAGTAATCAGTCTTTGGATAAGAGTCAGGATCTCCATGGTCTGCCACCAGGAGATTAACACCAGGCTACAGTTATTTAACAAACTAAGCCAGAGGACCTGGGACATACTGACTGTGCTTAAAGCAGGTTCTCAGATTCTTGCTTATGGTCCTACTGATACTGCTGGCTACATTATTTCCTCTTCTGCCTGCTTTGCACAATTGCTTCTTGCGTTGCCAAATGTGTGACTGAACCTCTGATAAAAAGGTGATATGTGATCAGTGAGGTTAACGGTGAAACTCTAGCTATGGGGAGAAGCAACAAGAGGGAATATTTTCACAGACCATAGAGGCTGGTGAGACAGGTGATCCAGCATCTCTTGGCTCCTGTTTTTGGGGTTAGTCCCATGACAGCGCACTGAGTGTCCCGTCAGCAGAATCTTTGCCAGATCTAGGCAGGAGCATTCCTAGCACCATGGGAGGAAATGGACATGAAGCGCCCCCAAAGCGGTGGTCGGATTGCCACGAAGGGGCCGTGCCAACTGAAAAGCGGCACTTGCCATCTGCCTCTGCTGGGACTCAATCAGTACCCGCTGCAGCGGCTGCCCTTCAGCAGCCCCGAAAGGCACTGAGCGGGGAGATCAGGTACGGGACATCCGCGCTCTGGGGAAGCTGGCAGAACAGGCCTTTAGACAGTCAGGTGCTCTTAGTAAAGATTCTTATGAGCCCAGATTCTTGCCTCTTCACATTCCTAGAGGAGCACTAGAGTCAGTACCAGTGACAACTGCTCTAATATGTGAATTAATATGTGAATACCACGTCAGCGGCTAGAACCTACTGAGAGAAAACTGGACAACTGGCTACCAGGCTACTGGTCTCCTTGAAGTGCCAGGTCTGGACTGGGAATCCTGCTTATTCTCCTGGGAAAAAATTGTGATTGATTTTTTACAGTACTGTTCAGGTTGTCACTCCGCAAATGACTTGAAACGGAGTCTGTCACACCTACGTCAGTCACTCTGGGCTGATACAAAAGACATCAAAAGTATGTAAGACCACAGCCAAAGGCTCCCTGCCTTGGGAGAGGGCACCACCAGTGCTGACTCTGTCTGGGCAGCATCAGCATTGCTAAACAGTGTAACCTGGTTCTTACTCCTGCGGTAGCGCCTGCTCACAATAATCTGGGATCATGAATCACAGATCTTTGGCCCCTGACTTTTTAAACCCACTTGTTATGTTTGTCTCTTTCAGATTACGATGGTTTCACATCAAGATATCTGTTCACATCTGAACAGATCCTGTGGGGATAACAACAGAGGTCACCCTGGGGCCCCTGAATGAGACAGGATGAGAGCTCCATGACCCAAGCCAGGTAGGGTCTGTGAGCCCCGTGCCAGCTTGAAGAAGCTACAGAAGACAGACTTTCGCCCATCAGCATCCCAGTAAAGATTTTTGGGGTTCATGTCTCTCAGCAGGATTTGACATAGGAGATAGAGGGGCCTCTGGGCTGGACAGCTGGTATTTGTCAAGTGGAGTGAAATTGAAGCTTTGTTCTCACTCACACACTCCAAGGACAAATCTAGTGGCAGAAGCTCAAGTCTGCGAGAGTAAAGAGATAAGAGGCCCACTCCTGAGGTCAAA
>SJYC01095758.1:0-21831 GCA_006408675.1 Madoqua kirkii
ATTATATATTTGAATTTCTATTTTACCAAGATTATAATGACTGATATAACATGGTTTTTCAAATAAATCGTGCTACATTAACTTTTCTGTCACTTCCTCCTTGGAAGCATTGGACTTAACCTTTACTTTCTAGTCTTTTCACTGTCTTGTCTATAATTCTAAAAAAACCATGATCACAAATTAGTAGCTTATAATATAAGGCTTGAAGATGCTTAAGTTAGACATATTTGAGTAGAACTCAAAGGAAAAAAAGAGTATCATATGCCAGTATAAAAAAGACAGGTTATTCACAGTTTAAGAATGTCTCTGAACTTTTCCTTCTCCCATTAAACAAATTACTTAAAATGTAAAGGGAGACATTTGTTTGTCCATTGGTCATTACTGGCTTCTTTATAACAAATTGAAAACAATGTTTCATGATCTGTAAGTTGAAACTGTGGTACGCTGAAAGTGGGCATATAAAATGGCTGAAATATGGGGGTTCATTTGAAGCAAACTACCATATGCAAGAGAATCCTGGTTCTCTTGTATTGGCTTAGGCAAGTCACTTAACAACATATCAGAACTCAAGCACCCTGTGTGTAAAATGGCTATGCTAAATCTTCCACTGCCACTATCTTGTGAAATTGTCAAGTAGGTCCCAGCATGTATTACATACTAATAATTGGTAAGTATCTGTACAACATGCAAAGGGTTTATATACTTAAATACAATAGTTTAGATGTGAGTTTGACCACAGATGAAATAAACATATAGCAGTAAAAGAGAAAAAAAATCAGTTATTCATTTATACAGTGAAAAAACAAGGGAGCAAAGCAATTAAAGGCACTTCTTTCTGAAAAATGGAAATTAAAAAAAAAAACAATGTAAAATTTTCCCAAATTTTAAATCACTCGAAACATTAATAACACTATATTATACATTTACCCCCATGATCCTTCATATGCTCAAATGCAATGAAAAACAATAACAAAAGCAAAGAAGCTTTGTAATAAAATTTTAAGCACTGCTCTAGCTGTCTTTTCCAGAAGATAAATATAGAAACATAAGAATTTCTGAGATTAAAGAAAAAAACATACTTGAAAACTATGTCCTTTTTGGACGTTAGGGCAATTTAGGCTTTGTCCTGCTCCAGTATCAAGAACTATGTACATCAGTGAACAGAGTCCCCTTGGAATGGCTTTAAAAATAGTCTTTAAATCCTCAAGAGGGAAATCTTTTATGTCCCAGATTCACAGATTAATGTCAATTACTTTCCAAACTAGTGGCATAACTCAGTTTTACGAACTAAAAACTTGCCCCAAGGATAAGCAGGTTTCAGATGAAAATTAATCTATGTCATCAAGAAGCCAAGTTTGTGGTTTAAAAATTCAGGTTTCTATATACCAGTTAAAAAGAAAGCCAAACAAACAAACAACTCACTCAAAAGAAAACAAAACAAAAAAGGCATGGCAATGCACATAGGTTATTTATGCTTCTTAGCCATATTCGATATAATAGTTAAAACTCAACCTTAGTAAAAGGCATACTTTCATGACAAATTTAGTTAAAAGTTCAACAGTTAAACATGTTCTCATGCCCTTTTTACAAAGTAGAGTTTTCATTTTAATTGAATGCATTTTGCTACTGCAGGCAAGAAGACAAACTGAACAAACACTGATTTTATACTGATGATACGGCTCATTGTTTCTAAGTGGGAGGGTTTTAATGGCTGGATTAGTTGGCTAGTTTCTGCCAAACAATAAGAACTAACATTTATTGGGTGCTTTCTGCATGCCACGCTGTTCTAAACACTTTACACGTGTCACTGTATTTAATCCTCAAAGCAGTTCTATAACATGGTATTATTGTCATCCTCATTTTACAAGGGAGGACACAGGAATAAATAAATGGTATGATCTGGACCTAGGAGAACTAATTCTAGAATTCACACTCTTAGCCTCTTTTACTCTGCTTTCTCAAATGAAATGAGAAATTGTATCAACCAAAACTGTTTTATTTGGCAAGTAGGCAACATTTTTATCTTAAATAACTTGACCTAACAGGAGGGCCACAGAATTTTATCTAGGAACAAGGAAGAACCCAATATTGTTTAAAAGTTGTATTTCATATTAAATGATACATATTATATAATTTAAATGTTTTCTTTCTTCTGTAATAGTTTTTATTAAAAAAAATAGAGCCTCAGGAATTAATTTAGTTTAAGTATCTGATAACTTATTTCCCTTAGATTCTTAGATACACTTTTCTGTTTATGTAAATCTTAACTTCCATTTTAAATAATACATTCTATTCTTATGGAATTAAGTTAGACATAATACATTGCAACAAATAAAATTATAAATCTTTAAAACCTTTTCCAGTTACTCTGAGAAGTAACAAACTTTTCTGACCTCGAGCCTGTCAAATTAATACTAAGACAATTTTAGAATGAAAATATCTGTACCAGGAAAAGTCCTTTTATAAACTGAGAACATCTAGAGCTGTTTTTAACTTGCATAAATCATTATATTACATGAATTCTACTTAAGCAATTATTTTGGCTTTGTATAAGAATTTCTTTAATTTAATCCAATCATCTATTACATTTGTTAGTTTCATAAAAACAGCCTACTCACTAGTATCTCATGAAACCTGGAATCATAAAGGTTAAACAAAAAGATCACTCAATTCTAAATCTCAGTCTCTTTCTTTCTTAAAGAAAATTGTTACACTTCAACATTTCTACTGTAATTGATTAAGAATTGCACTGATTAAAGCAATAACATTCTAATGATCTGCATTAATTTTAGTAACTCCTTTCTGCTCCAAAATTGTAGTTTATAAATTCATTTTGCTGGAAAACAAAACTAACAAGGCTTCATGCTGCTGCTGCTGCTGCTGCTAAGTTACTTTAGTCGTGTCCGACTCTGTGTGACCCCATAGATTGCAGCCCACCAGGCTCCCCTGTCCCTGGGATTCTCCAGGCAAGAACACTGGAGTGGGTTGCCATTTCCTTCTCCAGTGAATGAAAGTGAAAGGTGAAAGTGAAGTTGCTCAGTCGTGTCCGACTCAGCGACCCCATGGACCTGTCTCTTATACACATCTTATACTTAAATACAATAGTTTAGATGTGAGTTTGACCACAGATGAAATAAACATATAGCAGTAAAAGAGAAAAAAAATCAGTTATTCATATGGAGTGGGTTGCCATTTCCTTCTCCAGTGAATGAAAGTGAAAGGTGAAAGTGAAGTTGCTCAGTCATGTCCGACTCAGCGACCCCATGGACTGCAGCCTACCAAGCTCCTCCATAGGATTTTTCAGGCAAGAGTACTGGAGTGGGGTGCCATTGACTTCTCCTAACAAGGCTTCATAGACTTAGCTAAAATCAACACTAAAGAGCTCTCCCTCTTAGTTCACAATTATAAGTATGTAGGTCAAACAGTTCAGTTCCAGAGATATGTACTTTTAATATGAGAGTTCTGTTGTGGCCTGCTGCTCACAGCTACTAGATTTCTGACCAGAATTTTCCAGACGTTAACTGAAAAGAATACAATACAAAATCAGAATAGCTAAATAGGCAAGTGTAAATTATTAGCAACCCATTTAAAAGATGATAGAGAGCAGGCGTTTTACAAGAGGAAGCCCAAGACGTAAGACCTTAATTTTCTGCCTTTTAAAATCTTTAACTACGATCAGAATCTCTGGCTGTAGCTCTAGATTTGAGTATTTTTCTGTTTGCTGCTCAGTTCTAAACGTGAACTTCAGGACAGTTTAAAATGCAGCCTCACTTTAAGTAGTTTCCACTGCAAAACTATCTCAGTCATATATGATTCTTTTCACTCTATTTAGGCCATTAATTTCCTTAAGCTCAGGTCAAAGAAAACACTGCTGCCTTTGACTGTTCAAGGTCCTTTCCCGCTAGTTAAAAAGAAAACTGAATACCATAGCTAAGAGGGAGAAAATCTAACTGATTAGATTCTTCCTAAACACAAGTATCTCTGCCATATTTTATTTCTTTTATTTTGAGCAGTGTCCCATTAAGTTTTTTATGAGGAATTCTGAGTGCCTATCCTATGTCAGCAAACTCAATAAACCACCTTTTCAAGAAAGCAGTGCTTCTCAAACACTAATCTGCATACAAATCACCTAAGGTATTTCCTTCACCTGTAGTCTGATGCAGCAGGTAGGGATGAGGCCCAAGAGCCTGCAGTTCTAAAAAGTTCCCAGGTGATGCTGAATCTTGCAGATCTGAAGAGCATATCTTGAGTAGCAAGGTCCTAAAGAACACTTCCAATAACATTTACATTTTAGTACAATTTTGATAAATAAATGCTCCCTCTCACATTTAAACACTTAACTGTACCTGATTTTACCCATCCGCAAAATCAGTGATATAATCTCTAAGGTCCCTTCCAGCTCAGTGACTGTATTTTATCATCTCCATTCCTTATCCCCACCCCAATTCAATGAAGTAGAAAAAGCCTGATTAAAGTAATTTACTTAAAAGTATGAATTACGCCCTCCATCTGATGCTTTAAAGCCTTTTTAAAGAATCTGCTGAAGATGGAACCAAGTACAAAGGAATCATTTACTCTTTTTCAATAAAAAAATTCTCATACTGATTTAAAAAATATTTTAATATTCCTGTTAGGAATGCTACATACCAACTGCGGAAGCAGAAGGCACCAATGGGAGTATTTGTCTGCTTTGCTAGCTTTTTTGGAAATATCCAAGTATTTTTCACTGAGATCCTATTTGATTCTTAAAAAAAAAAAAACAAAAAAAAACAAACATAGTCAAGTCTATCTAAAACATCTTTCCCTAAATTATAGTCTTTTTTTTTTTGGTGGGGTGGGGGTAGGTGGGGGTCTGGAATACTAACCTCTCTCTACCCCTCAGGCTTCCTGAATTTAAACAGCTTACAACTAAAAGGTCTCTTGGTGCTCTGAAATCCTGAGATAATCTTCGTTCCCCCTCCAATTACCTCAATTATTTTATACCTGTCAAAGTCTGATACACTTGCAAAAACCAGGAAAAGTAGTTTACATTTCATCAGTGGACATACAATTAAACAATAAAAAGGGTTCAGATAACCTCATATGTATGGCATTTGTTCTACACAGAAGCAATGTGCTTTTATAGGAAGTTCTAAAATTTGTGTTTATAAAATGGATTCTAACTGACATACTCTAGGGCAAATGCCAAAATAAATTTTAGTTGTTTTAAAACTGCAAAAAAATATAGTAGTGAGTATATATGTACAATGTATAGTCTATCAAATTCATATATGTATGGATACTCTTCTAAGTAAGTTTATTGGAAAACTACGTAGAATATTCAATAGCATACCCTAAACCTGAAATTTTTTAAAAAAATTTAATATTCTAAAGTGTTTAAGATTTTATAGGTATGAGATATAGAATAAATGCTTCTTAAATAAGAGTTTGTTAAATTAATTACCATGCCTAATAACGAGATGTTCTTTTTAAACCAAAAATCTGTATTATACCTCAAGTGCTTAGAGTGAAGGATGGACTTTTGGAAGGGTAACAATCCACTTTTCTCTGGAATAATCTAAAGCCATTCTTTTTGCAAACTTTATTTCAGAACTATTTCTGTCAAAAGGAAAACTCAAGTCATTCCACTTAGTTATTTCACCAAATTAGAGGTTTGCTATAAACAAGGTTCATGCTGCTGCTGCTAGTTAATGCCAGACATGAGCCCAAATCCCAGGCCTGAACTGCCATGCTAATATTCTTTATGCCACATGACACTGCTTCCTCTATCTGGCAAAACGTGTGTGTTTGTTTTTTTTAAATAGCAGATTAAAAATAAATTTTATCAGAATAGCAAAATTAAGCTGTAACACTATATACATTTTTAAAATATTACAAAAGAAATAGACAAAAGAGCAAAAGTCAAAATAATGCTAAAAATGCTAAACTGATTTAGAAAGAGTTGTAATTACTATACGAAACAAAATCTATTTAAAAGGTACCATCTACAAAAATGCATATATATATTGTCAACTTTATTATCTGAAGTCTTCTTGGAAGTTAAGTTGTAAAATTTCAGATGAATACTGAAAAGGTTAAAAAATATGATCAGTTTAAAAAGAAACTGCAGGAGACTATGTTTTTGTTTTTTTCTTTCTTTCAGAGGCTACGTGGCCCCTCCCACTTGTTCTATGCCCTGCCTGGTTATTTCTTGATGTTCTTTTTTCTACTGCATCCATCTTGCATCTCTGCGCCATTTCAGTGGATCGTTACATAGCCATCAAAAAGCCAATCCAGGCCAATCAATATAACTCACGAGCTACAGCATTCATCAAGATTATCGTGGTGTGGTTAATTTCAATAGGTATGTGGGGAATGCCAGGGTGTGGCGTAGGGTATACAGGCCTTTGGTTCCTTTTGGCTAGGAAATTATCAGGCCTGGTACACCGTGATACAGCAATACAAACTTCTCATAACATTATATTCATCATATAGCTTCTAAACCATCATTATCAGAAAAAGGGTGAAAAAGCAGAAAAGTTCATGGCTTGTTGTTGACATGCAGGAAGATTAAATCTGAAAAAGTTTTCATATTTGTCAATCAATCATTAAGGCCTAGGTAGCATACAGAATCCTGAAATTTTATTAAAGTAACACCAAAAAATGACATGCATCTTAAATAACACCTAAGAAAATAAATAGCAAATGAGAAAAAAGAATCAAAACATCTTATGTCACTATCAAAGTTCATACAGTCACCTTGGAAATTAATATGTATACAGACTAGACACATTAGTGTCTAAGTGTTATGAACATGTTTATAAATTTTTTGGGGCTATACTACATGGCATGTGAGATCTCAGAACTCCAACCACCGGACTGAACCTGTACCCCTTGCAGCGGAAGTGTGGAGTCTTAACCATTGGACTGCCAAGGAAGTCCTTGAAAGTGTTTAATTAGAAATGTTAAGAGATACAAATGACGTTCAGAAATAATTTTTGGAAGAAATTCTATTTCTTAACTGTTTTATGCCCCTGTGCCCATCTTTAATACTCGAAGATAGCTGCTATATTAGAGTATCTGAGCATGAAATAAAGCATAAATGGTAACTCGAATCTTTTATAAATTACTATCACAAAAACAAACAGATTCACAACAGTTACTATGATCATTAACAGTATGTCCAGTATGTTCACTTCCTCCTAGTAAGAAAAATTCAAAGAGGAAAAAAATCAAGAGAGACTTGAAATAATCGAGAGACTTGAAATGCTAGAAAGAAATCAAGTTAAGATGTGACTTCTTTCTCTAATGAGACAAAAAAAAGACACTGGGGGTTAGGGGAAAAAAAACAAGAGAGTAATATATTGAAAATGACCTACATATTCTTGGAATAAAGATACCAAGACCAACCCTCTTTTGAAAAGTTTGGAGGTTAAAGTAAGGAGTGTTACTACTTTGGCTTGGTAAGAAATTAAGAGTTAAGGAGAAGTTTATTTATCTGTAAGCAGTGAGAAAAAGCTAACTTTGGGGAAAAAGGCTGATTGATAGAACAGAAGAGACCCCTAAAAAAGAAGCCAGGGAGAAGGCATCAGAGATAATGGGTGACAACTGCCAAAATTTAAGAGAGTGGAGAGAAGAAAAACTGAAGTTCATGTCAAAAACCTCCTATCTTTTTGGTAAGTTCAGGGCAATGAGAGAAAAGGAAAGGGAAACGGTGTGTGTTGCAATAGGGTGGAAGCGAGGGGTGGAATGGGGGACAGGGCAAAGGTGGAGGGAAAATAGAAGAAACAGCTCCTTAAGAATTAAAACATTTGAAACAAATATATATTCAAGCCAATATAGAGCCTGTTGGTAGAAGCTGTACCTTGATTAAACCTGGATGACATGAATTTATATTGATAAAACTGATCAAATTTATATTGAGTGCTTATATGTTAGACACTAAGAATATAAAAATAAGAAAGAGAATCTTTTTACTCAGTAAGATGGTCTAATAGTAAGTACTAAGCATACAGGAAGAAAAGAATAAAACGATGACCTCAGATTTACAGCTTACAAGGGATCTTACAAACCTATTTTTTCCTTCTATAGATGAGAAAAGAAACCTAGAGGTTTTAAATGGTTGGCTTAAAGACTTATTTTAGCAAAAACGTCAAGATCAATGCCATTTTCACTTCATCACACTCTATGCTGTAGAACCAATGACAATTTAACAACTTTGTAAAAGAAAAGGTAGATAACGGTGTTAGTTCAGTTTTTAAACTCTGTAAAGTGCTGAAAAGAGCTCACTTTCTTCTTCTGGATTTAGTTATCCCAGGTAACACCTGACAATAGTAAAGCTTAAAGGAGAGTAACAGGGTAAGGTGTAAAAAAATACCAGAGAAGACAAATGTTACTGACCAACATGCTGGTTGAGAAGGTAACATAAGCCTTCATGGGAGTTAATGGAATGTGGGAAAAAATAGAAGGATGAACTAGACAGAGCTCAAGATAACTGTGAAAAGAAGTTCTACAGTAATGAAGAGCAGAGGACAAGAAAGGGAAATAACCGTTCATGATTTTAGATATGGGATAATTTTAAGTGGACTTATGGATGGCTTTAGGAATGCAAACAAATAACTGGAGGTGAAGTGTTCAAGAAATATAAACTTGGGTGTTAGAAGAGTCATCAATGGGATGAAATTATGGACGATGATAGAATGGAACAGGGGACAGAAAACTATAGCAAAGGGCTAAATCCATTAAGGAAGACAGACAATAAATCCCAGAGGTTGGCAGAGGATCCAGATGGAGAACAGTGTAAGTAGCTTACACAGGCTTTGAAAGAGAGGTGCTTTTGGGGGGGTGGGGAGGAGAACAGTGTAATGGTTACTGGAAGTAATAGGACAGAAGGACCAGCTAAAGTTTTCTGCAAAAGGCAAGAGAGTAAATGTTTTGGTCTTACAGATTCTGTATGATTTCTGTCAAAACTACTCAGCTCAGCGGCAGTAGAACAAAAGCAGCCACAGACCATATATTAACAACGAGTATGGCTGTGTTCCAATACAATTTTATTTACAAAATGGAAGGCAGGCCACATTTGGCTGCTGAGCCACAGTTTGTTTTGACCCCTAGTGTAGAACAGAAAGTATACAGATCATCTATCTGGTGGTGTACCTGAGAAAAAGCAGACAAAGCAGCAGCCTTCATTAGAAAGGGATTGAGGAATCCATTCTTGTCAGGGTCTCTACACTACAATAAAAAGGCGATGTAGATGACGGGAATATGTTCAGATTCAGAGAAGTGAATCCTTCTATGATACCTCAAGAATCCTAGAGGCATCTAAAGATCAACACTTAAATACTTACTTCATAATATTTAAAGTATAAGAAAATTAGCATGAAATATATTTCTTTCATTTCTAATGGAGGAAAATGCAATCTTGAAAATAAATTTCATGATCCACAAACTCTTAGGTAGCATTTAATAAAAACAATAAACCCTTAGTTTTCCCTAAGAAGTCAGAAAGAAAAAGTTAAAAGACATTCACAAATATCAAAAGATAACCTGTTGTTAAATGAAACTGTGTAACCTCAGAGATTAAATAGGTATCAACTCAGAACTAAGATACTGCATGAATGTATTCTTAAGTCTTTTGAGCTCCATCACATTGGATATTAAGATGAAAGCAGCTTCTCTCCCATATTCCTTTCCTTAACCTGGGATAGCTCAAGAAACAAAAATAGACACTGAGAAGTGGAGAATAAATGACGAAATTCTCTATATCATGGGTACAACATAGTTTTAGGGACGCTTTAGTTATACAACTGAAACCACTAATAAGTCTCTTTAAAAACAGCAGGTTTGCCTACTTAGATTCTGTTTGTCAAATCTTCCATTGATTGAGTGCTTTGATTCTGCCTTGCGGGTACCAGGAATTAACATATACTAATAGTGAAATGTCAGTAAGACAAACTTTAAAAGGATCTAATCAAAGGTCATAACTCAGTTTATCTTGTTTTCCTTAGGCATTGCCCTTCCAGTTCCTATTAAAGGGATAGAAACTGATGTGGCTAACCCAAACAACATCACCTGCGGGCTGACGAAGGACCGTTTTGGCAGCTTCATGCTCTTTGGCTCACTGGCTTCCTTCTTCACACCGCTGGCCATCATGATTGTCACCTACTTTCTCACTATCCATGCTTTACAGAAGAAAGCTTACTTGGTCAAAAACAAGCCACCTCAACGCCTAACATGGTTGACTGTGTCCACAGTTTTCCAAAGGGATGAAACACCTTGCTCATCGCCAGAAAAAGTGGCAATGCTGGATGGTTTTCACAAGGACAAAACTCTGCCCAATGCAAGTGCTGACATACTTATGCGAAGAATGTCCACATTAGGAAAAAAGTCAGTGCAGACCATTTCCAATGAACAGAGAGCCTCAAAGGTTCTCGGGATTGTATTTTTCCTCTTTTTACTTATGTGGTGCCCCTTTTTTATCACAAATGTAACTTTAGTTTTATGTGACTCGTGCAACCAGACGACTCTCAACATGCTCCTAGAGATATTTGTGTGGATAGGCTATGTTTCCTCGGGGTGAATCCTCTGGTCTACACTCTCTTCAACAAGACATTTCGGGATGCATTTGGCCGGTACCTCACCTGCAATTACCAAGCCCCCACATCAGTAAAAACCCTTGGAAAATGCTCCAGTAATATCTACTTTCGGAATCCAATGGCAGAGAATTCTATATTTTTTATGAAACATGGAATGCGAAATGGCATTAATCCTGCCATGTACCAGAGCCCAATGAGGCTCCGAGGTTCAACCATTCAGTCTTCATCCATCATTTTACTAGATACACCTCTCCTCACCGAAAATGAAGGTGACAAAACAGAAGAGCAAATCAGTTATGTATAGCAGTATGTATAGCAGTAATGGCACAATTTTAATGTAAGGATGAGTAAGATGATGATGAAGAAAATATAAATATACCAAGAATTATATAAAGAACTTTATATCATGTATCAAAAATCATCTCTTTAAATTAAGAATTATGTATTAAGATTATCCAATTTTCTTTATTTGGGCAAAATTATTCTACTATTAATAAAAAATCGTTTTTGTATAGTTGAAAATTAAAACAATCCAGCACACTGGTTAAATGTTAAGATAGTCAAATGAAATAAAATTATTAAATCAATACTTGTGGTTTAGAAAAAAACAATGTCACCATACAAAAAAATAATGCTACCATAAGAATTTAGTTCCTAACTACATGCAAAGCTATGCCAAGAATGAAATAAACAAAACAAACAAGCATTAACCTTGTCTTCAAGGCCTTAAAAGCATAAAGCATAACACAGAACAACAGTCATAAGAGGTCTAAAAATAAGAGTATAAAATAATGATTACATCTGAAGATAAGCTAAGATTGCCATTTACAGTTTGGCTTAGTTAAATGTGGGCTTCCCTGGTGCTTTCCATGGTAAACAATCTGCCTGCAATGCAGGAGACCCAGGTTCGATCCCTAGGTCGGGAGGATCCCCTAGAGAAAGGAATGGCTACCCACTCCAGTATTCTTGCCTGGAGAATTCCATGGACAGAGGAGCCTGGTGGGTTACAGACCACAGGGCTACAAAGAGTCGGACATGACTGAGTAACTACCACTTTCACTTTCACTTTAGTTAAATGCAGCCACAATTTTGCACTGATCAGGAAGCTGTCTTGATGAAAGGGGATAGGGAGAAGAGTATCTGGATATCACACAAAAGAACTGGATCTTGGAATTACAGCTGTTTATTAAATGGCTCATACCAGGCATTTACTGAACAGAGGCAGGTTTACTAGAGGAAGAAAAAGCAAATGAAAACAGTCTGGGGTACATGAACCTTATGTTTCTCAAAGAGCATTTGTAAACTGGAGGCATGGGACTTTAATCCAGGAACCTAAACTTTAATGAATTTGTAAATAAGATCATGGCTGCCCAAGCTTGCTCAAACAGTTGGTTGAACTTCTGGTACATAATTTTTTTATTCATCTGTTTGTCATTTTATTTTGCACTGCTAGATGTAGAATAAATCCAATCTGTGTCATTTACTAGTTATTAACAATTTGAGAACTTGCAGCACCTTAGACAAGTTGATTACATTTAATTTTCTTCATCCATGAAGTTTTAGACAAAAGCATTCCTAACATCTTTTCTAGTTTCTACTTCTTATAAGAATTATATTATGAAGGAAACACACACACACACCAAAACCCTGAATGGGTTTATAATTCATTAGCTGGATCTGAGTATCCCTGGTAGTAGCCTCAGTGGTAGAGATCTTAGCAAAGCCTAAAAGCAGCTCAGGGAAGACATCTGCTGCTGAAACTGGGAATTGACCACATGTGTGAGCTACAGTAAATACAAGGGCAGAAATGAATTTTGTTAGAGATCAAAGCATGGTGAGGTTAAAAAGGGAAAAAAACCCAATTTTCATGAAAACTCAGTTTCTTGTGTGGCAGAATATACACACAAGGTGACTGAGTTATGATATAAAATATAAGGTGACTAATAGGAAGAATTAGTAGGCGATAATGAATAATAAAGGAAGAGACTCTGATGAGTAAGATTCTTTATACAGGCCAATAGTTACTAAAGTGAAAGTGAAAGTGAAGTAGCTCAGTAGTGTCCAACTCTTAGCAACCCCATGGACTGCAGCCTACCAGGCTACTCCGCCCATGGGATTTCCCAAGCAAGAGTATTGGAGTGGGTTGCCATTGCTTTCTCCCATTCTCTACTCTATCACCCATTTAATTTACTAAAGGTACACCTAAAAGAATATATTTCTCATATGAAAATTATCTTCTCATAAAAAACCCTCCTTGAAAGGCAAAAATAAAACCATTTATTTTTGTTTTTAAATTGTGTCTAAACTTAGAGCAAAACTAAGGAAAGGGTAGCATCACAGGTTGGCTAGAATGATACGCCAAAGACAACAGGAAGGAAACAGAACTACTAAGCTTCTATTCTGTTTCCATCTTTTGTCTCAAGAGAACGATTTTTAGACCAGAAAAACTAATGTTTTTAAAACTGGTGAAAATGTAAAATAGGTGAAGAGACTGGCTACCTTAACTGGGTTCAAGTCTCTAAGCTAAATGAATCACATCCCTGAAATAGAACCTATGAATATAATTGTAGAACCATCACTGACAAATCTGAGGAAAAACAGAAAATGGCAAAGGTACAAAAGGACTTAAGTGGCAAATATCCTAACGTTCAAAAAGAGAAAAAAGGGATGGGAATCAAGAAATTTAAACTGTGGAGTCTGTTGTAGATCCTCTGAAAAAACATGAAATAGCTTAATACAAATAGGTTTTATCAGATCTTAGAAAAGAAATCAATGAACATCTGCTATTTCTATGAATTTACTAAAATCAGTAATAACCAATTAACCACACACTCTGTTTCAGAGGTACCAGAGTAGCTGTTTGGTCACTAAGTTGTATCCGACTCTTTTGCGACCCCATGTACCATAGCCCTCCAGGCTCCTCTGTTCATGGAATTTCCCAAGCAAGAAAACCAGATCTGTATAAACACCACGTCTTTAGGATTTAGTGAAAGCTTCTAGTGTCTTTGTGAACAAGCTGGACAAATGAGGGTTAGAGGATAATACGCTGAAGGAGATTAGTATTTTGTTAAACAGCCTCCTTCAACGAAACTGACTGGTGAAAGGAGAAACCTATTAGCATGCTATATGGATCTGTGCTTTGCTGTTTTAGCCAACATTTTTATCCAAAATAGGAAAAAATTTAGTGTCTGCAGTAAATGGCTAACTTTGCATCTTAGAGACAGTCCTCTACCAGCGATTAAAAGAACATGAAACTCATCTTATTTGTTCCTTCAGATTCCCATCCTTACATTACAGTGCAATTTCATCACAATATCCAAAAAAAGAGTATTCAATATCCAGCAGTATCCAAAAAAAGAGCTGAAAGAAGTACTTTCAATTTTCCTGTGTTGCACTTTAAAGTACCTTAGGGAAAAGAAACTATGCGAGATCAGAGAGCAGAACTATTTTAAGAGGTGTTACTGCACCTACCGCCACTATTACAATTGCCACTACTCACACCCACTTGACTAGCACTTACTAGTGCCAGATACCATTCTAAGGGCTTTAGATATATTAACTCACTTAACTGTCAAAAACCAGTCTTAGATACTATTAATACACCTCTTTTACTGAGTTTTACAAATGAGGAATCTGAAATTCAAAGAGGCTAAGTAACAAGCTCTAAGTCACTCAGACTTTGAGTGTCTCAGTAAGTGGCAGAGCCAAGATTCAGTTCTGGCAGGTTGGTTTCAGAGTGTGTCCCCTGGATCACAACCATACTATAATGCCACAAGCATCTCCATATCTGCAAAATTTTCACTCTTCTGCATTTTAACAAAGCCTATTACTTTTCACTCTCATTAAAGAGCTTCAAGAACTCTACACGGTATGAAAGATAGCATCCCATTTGAATTACCAATATATCAATACACGAGAAGAGGACTACTACTTCTCAAATAGCATCCCAATCTCTCGAAACATACTGGCTTCTTTTTCAGAGGAACAACACTAACTTTATTATTAAATGGTCCATATTGTGAACCTAGATAGATTTCTCAGAGTTAGTTGCTGCGTCACTACTAATTACAAACAGAAATGGAATATAAACAGAATCAGAAGTTAGCAATTATTACCTGAAGAGGATGAACCCAAGTGATTCTACTGCCGCCCTCCTGACATCATCATTAACATCGCTTACCTAGGAAAAATTTCAAAGGATGATTACATTATATACTACATGCAATTGTTACTATAATCATTATATTATATTATTCTATTGCTAGAATAAACTGATATGAGTGGCCAACATCATTTAAATGTAAATTAGATCTCATTTGTATATTATACCATAGCTATCTTCCTATTCAGTTTCACTTTCAGCAGTTTCAGTTAGCCACAATCAACTGTGGTCTGAATTTATTTATTGAATGGAAAATTCCAGAAGTAACTCACAAGGTTTAAACTGCATGTATTCTAAGTATCAAGATGAAATCTCATGCTGTCCCACTTTGTCCCACCTGGAATATAACCCTTTGGTCAGTGTATCCAAGCTGCATTTGTTATCCACCCACCAGTCACTTAGTTAACCCACTCATTTATCAGATCCACGGGGTTTTACAGTGCTTATATTTGAATAGCGTTCCCTGGTAGCTCAGCTGGTAAAGACTCTGCCTGCAATGCCAGAGGCCCTGGTTCGATTCCTGGGTTGGAAAGATCCCCTGGAGAAAGGATAGGCTACCCACTCCAGTATTCTTGGGCTTCCCTGGTGGCTCAGCTGGTAAAGAATCCACCTGGGTTTGATCCCTGGGCTGGGAAGATCCCCTGGAGGAGGGCATAGCAATCCACTTCAGTATTCTTGCCTGGAGAATTCCTAGGGACAGAAGGGCCTAAGTGGGCTGCAGTTCGTAGGATCACAAATAACCTCTAGTTTACTTAATAATGATTACTTAAAGTTTATTATTGTTTATTTAATAATGGTTTACTTAATAAAGGTTATATTAGTTTACTTAATACTGGCCCCAAAGCACAGAAGTAGTGATACTGGCAATTCAAGTATTCTCTTATTATGCCTAATTTATAAATTAAACTTTATTACAAGTATGGATGTATATATGAAAAAACATAGCATGTTTCAGTACTATCCATGGTTACAGGCATCCATTGGTTGTTTAAGAGAACATATATCCATGTATAAGGCGGGGGGACTACTGTATTCCTCTATTAGAATGTCTTACCCAAATTTAGAAAGATTCACCTGAGAATTTCTTCATTTCAAGACTTAAAATGCCTTTACAGCTTGGTGAAGTTTAAGATTCAGGGATTAAAGATTATTTCAGCTGTACCATAGCATTTGTGGCCCACACCAAAAATCTAATCGTTACTTCAATATTGTTTTAAAAAAAATATGCCCTAAACTTAAGTAAAATATAAACATATAGAACATACCACATGCTGCACTGATAAATAATAAATTGCTAATAAATACTGTGTGATGTGAACATCTCTAGGAAGAAAAAATATTAATAGTACTAAACCCTTTCTTGCATGGGAAGATGACCTTGGGTCTACCTTTTCCCAGCACCAAGATGGTAGAAACGTCCTAAGTGGAGACATAGGGAATGTCCACTGTGTCATCAGACAACATTATTGAAAAACTACACCTGAACTGGGTGACTATGAGTGGAAAAAGCCTACTGGAAAACACGGGCACTGGCTCGCCTGTGCAGTGTGTCTCCTGTCACAGAGCATGTCCCTCAGGGTTACCTGGAAGCTAACTTCACAGGCTGTAAAAAGAAGCTGTTTCTATTGTTCATCAGATTTCCCTACCCTGGGGTAGCTGCACACACTCACATGGTCTTGTCTCTTACCAACGAGGGTTTCCCTTGGAACAGATTCCAGAAGTTGCCCTGAATGACTCTAAGGACTTCTACTCAAATAAGACACACCATTACCCGGAAAAGCTAAGTGAACCTGGTGCTCGGTTATGGCTGGCTGTATTCAGTGGAAGAGAATATGAATCTGAAACCACTGGTGGTGACTATGTGGTGTGAGTGTTACAGTCATCAACACACTGAGGGTCCATCTGCAAACTTTCCCTTTCATCTCTATGCAAGAAAGGGTTAGAATACTTACAGCAACATGTAGCAGGCGTCGAATAGCTTTGTTGTTACCTGAGCCACAATAAGCCATGGCTACAGTATACATTCCAGATCGTCGAAGAATTGGATCCTAAGAAATAATTCAACATCATCAACTTATTTCAAATAGGAACTTCTTACAAGCTTAGTTGCATCCATAAGGGGAGCTGGTTTTAGGCAGAAAATGAACTAAAAGAGAACCATTTTGTGGTTGGTAGTTTTCTAAACAAATGGGGGAAAAGGCTCTAACGGGAATAATTAACTACTTTTAATTCCCAGTATTCTGTGCAACATACGTATGCTGCCTCACACTCTTTAGGATGTATAAACTCAAGCCCAATACCAACTGCCCTATGATTCTTTCATTTGTCAAACAACAAAGAAGCTTGCTTCTAATTCTACATTCTAATTTGCTTTTTACCTTATCACTTAACTCTTGGGCACTGAGCAATGAATGGAAGAGATATGGAGTCTGATGGCTGAGCAAAATAATTAGTACTTTTATCAATAAACTATAGCAGTGGATTTTTTAAAGTCAGATTATAGAGGACAGTACTGGAAGATCCCCTGGAGAAGGAAATGGTAACCCACTCCAGTATTCTTGCCAGGAGAATTCCATGGATAGAGCTGGGCAGGCTATAGTCCATGGGATTGCAAAGAGTTAGACACGATTGTGTGACTAACTTTCACTTTTCAGTTTTTCAAAAATAAGACAAAAGGCAAAGGAAAAAAAAACCTCATCCAAATAAATAAGTACAAAGATGGGTACTGTTTTGTGATTAAAAAAAAAAAAAAATGAAGCAAACTTTGTATCCTATTAAATGTTTATGAAATCATCCCCAAAACATTATTTCTAAATCAATTTACAATTTCTAAAGAACTTTTCTAAATCTGCTTGTTTGAAAACCACTCAAGTCTTAATCTCAAATTAGCCCTGCTCACCTCTTCTAATCAGTATTTTCCTTGTCTAAATTTTATTAGGCTTTATATATCTTTTGAGAAGCTTCATCGATAAATGTACCTAGGACTTCTGATGGGAACAGAGATAATTTCTAGTCAAGGTTAAGTGTTTCTGTAAATGTGGATATAATAACTGAAGGATAAGGAAAAGCAGGGAGGAAAGGATGAATAATAACGTGATCTCACCTTATCACGGCAGAGAGATTCAATGAGAGCATCAGCCTCTTCCATCCTTCCGTACATCACTAACGCAATGCCAACTGCAAGACCACGGAGAATCTTCTCATGTTGAGTTTCCTGTGCATAGCCGACCATGTCCTCAATAGCCTGGGCATTTTTAGAGCCCAACATAACCAAACCTAGGGCCAGGCCAGCTGCTTCTCCTAGTGAGTAGAAAGAAAAACATTAAATAATAAGAGTTAAGTATATAAATAAAACATATTATATTGGAAGTGCTAACTATTAATGTAGTCATGTATGGATGTGAGAGTTGGACTGTGAAGAAGGCTGAGCGTCGAAGAATTGATGCTTTTGAACTGTGGTGTTGGAGAAGACTCTTGAGAGTCCCTTAGACTGCAAGGAGATCCAACTAATTCACTCTGAAGGAGATCACTCCTGGGATTTCTTTGGAAGGAATGATGCTAAAGCTGAAACTCCAGTACTTTGGCCACCTCATGCGAAGAGTTGACTCATTGGAAAAAACTCTGATGCTGGGAGGGATCAGGGGCAGGAGGAGAAGGGGACGACCGAGGATGAGATGGCTGGATGGCATCACGGACTCGATGGAAGCAAGGAGATCCAACTAATTCACTCTGAAGGAGATCACTCCTGGGATTTCTTTGGAAGGAATGATGCTAAAGCTGAAACTCCAGTACTTTGGCCACCTCATGCGAAGAGTTGACTCATTGGAAAAAACTCTGATGCTGGGAGGGATCAGGGGCAGGAGGAGAAGGGGACGACAGAGGATGAGATGGCTGGATGGCATTACTGACTCAATGGACCTGAGTCTGAGTGAACTCCGGGAGTTGGTGATGGACAGGGAGGCCTGGCATGCTGCAATTCATGAGTTCGCAGAGTCGGACATGACTGAGTGACTGAACTGAACTATTAATAGCTACCAAAATAACCATCAGCTTCTGCCCCATTTTTTTGAAGTCATCAGCTATAAAGAAGGATAGTTTATATGGAAGTCCATACATATATTTATACCTATTTTCCTTTTAAATTGTGATAGGATTCACCACGAAATCATGCAGTGATTTCAAATGAGATACTATGGCAATATTTTCTGCATTATTACCAAGCAGTGTAGATAGTCCCAGGATTCAAGGAGATCACTCTAATAAATTTCTATTTGCAAAAGTCAGTAATACAGGCATACATACAAGATATACTATTTTTAGAAGCCTATATATCACAAAATATATTTTTATACTATAAATTTGATAAATGTGGCAAAATTAACTCCCTCTACAAGTAGAGAAATCTATTAGATTTTTAAGAGACCACAAAATATAGGCAGAAAACAAATGTTGCAGTTATGTTACTTAATCCTACAGTATGTCATCTTTGGAAAGAAACACTTACCTGTCACAGCATCATCCTGATAGAGGTTTGTTTTTAGCAAATCATACACATCCTGGCGTGCAGTCCCCATGGCAGCCAAACCAAGGCCTAGACTGCCACCATGACGAACGATCTAGAGAAAAGGCATGGGCTCCATTTATCTGGTACATGGTACTTAAAATCCAACCTTTCATTGTACTTTCAAAATATATTGTGCTGTTGGCATGGAGAGCATTTGGCCTAGTGAATATTATCAAAGGATACAGAGGGTCAGTGGTAACCTCACAACTTCAGTTTCGAAAGAATGTTGCCTGCTGATATAAAATAATGTGGAGTTAAACGACTGAGTGACTGAACTAAACTTAAGGAAATGAAGACAAAGTGGAGACAGTACAGCTCTCTTTTAATAAGTTTACATGAGAAGGGGAGGAGACAGATGACAACAACTAAGAGAGAGAAGCAACTGCAAGAAAAGTCTTTTTAGGATAGGTGAATATGCTTATGAACGGAGGGAGGAAGCACAGAGGAGAAAAAGGACTCTAATGATACATGGCTATGAAGAAAGTGGGAGTAAATGGTGTCAAGAGCAAAAGTTAGTCTTTATTTGGAGAATATCTGTGTGATGATCTGTTACTTTTGAATGTACAGTACCCTTTTATTAGTGACAGTACCCCAGTCCTGCTTGGGGAATATTCCTCCCTACTGGTTCAAATCTTGGTGAGACTGTCATTGAAAATAAATTCTCATACTCCCCTGGGGAAAGTGTGGGCCTGTGACTCTAGACAGACAGGCCAAGTTACTGATGATTCTGTTTCACCTCTTAAGGCCTCTTAATATTTCTGAGGACTTTCTAAAAATACATATGTAATTAAAAATCCAGATGCTCCTCTGAAATTTTAATCTTTAAGTGGAATGATCCAAGGACCAAAAACATATCAAGTTCATTCATCCTGACAGCAGAGCCCTGAAGAGATCATTCCATTAGTTCCTATTACCAAGATTCCCAGAATCACTCTGCTTTAACCTTTGTGAGAACTAATTCATCAGCTTTCCTTTAATTATATAAGCTAGTTCCAATAAACTCCTTAAGTTGGTCAAAAAGCTCTATCTGATAAGAAAATTCTTACCTGAGATCACCAGATGTTTAAGGCAGAGCTATCTGTAAATTATAAGACTTGTGGATAGGGGCATATTAGCTGAGACAGACCATCCTACTGATCTCAGTCTTTCCACTGAAGGAGGAAAAGTTTTCTGACTCACTGAGCTACTCTCCCAATAGCTTTTTAATAGAGACAACTATAACATAAAGGTTTAAAAAAGTCTATCTGCTTTAACCTTTGTGAGAACTAATTCATCAGCTTTCCTTTAATTATATAAGCTAGTTCCAATAAACTCCTTAAGTTGGTCAAAAAGCTCTATCTGATAAGAAAATTCTTACCTGAGATCACCAGATGTTTAAGGCAGAGCTATCTGTAAATTATAAGACTTGTGGATAGGGGCATATTAGCTGAGACAGACCATCCTACTGATCTCAGTCTTTCCACTGAAGGAGGAAAAGTTTTCTGACTCACTGAGCTACTCTCCCAATAGCTTTTTAATAGAGACAACTATAACATAAAGGTTTAAAAAAGTCTAAAATCCTATGTCATGGCTCCTTAAAATAAAAACAGGGATGCTTCATAAGTTTTTCCAAAAGAGTTAACATTTAAAAATCACCCAAAAGCTTACATAAGCCAAGAATTCTGACTCCCAAAAGAGTACAGGCAATTTTGGAGGGGCTTTAGTTTCCTATAAAATAACAGAAAATCACTTATGTAACATTAACAAGACTCTAAAGTGTCTTGCAATGCATAACAGTGTACATTTTATAAATATCCGATACTTTATTTGACTTTTTACACATATGGTTTAAGGGACCGGAAACACAATTTTAGCTCATAGAGGAGGAGAGGAAATTACCTTTAAAAGATAAGATTCTTTGAAAACAGTACTTTAGATCTGGGAATGTAGATTTGGAAATCCTACAAGATTTCTTCTATTCACTGAAATAATCTGGCAAATATAATGTTTCCCTCATTCTTAAGTGGTGGGAATTTAGTTGTGCATTATAATACTTACGTCATTGCTGGCATTCTTAAGCTGGTTAAGCAGATAGTCAATTATATCACCACCATGATTGGCATGAATGAGACCTAGTGCATAGAGACCTCCACCTTCCTGATAGGCTGACCCTGGAGAGGTGTCCTTGGGAAGGTATGTTGCCATTAACTGTAATGCTTCCTTCTCAGACCCTGTAAATGTGAGCCACCACAGAGGTGTCAGTAAAAGAAAGTGAGAGAAATCTTTTCTATGACTACTGCTTTTTCTCCAGAGTGAAGGAGGAAGTGGAGTTCTCTCCTAAGCAACTTTATCACTCACAGGAGAAGACAGCTTTTAAGTGATCCTAAATGACATCCTAGTTAGAAACAAATGCTTCCATTCGCCTCTTCTTTGTTTTATAAGATTTCCCCAAATTTACCTTAGACTCTGCAAATAATTATCTCAATTAATCTTTGAAGAAATGGCTTAGTCTTCACACAAAAAAGATTTCTACTTCTTATTAAAAAAAAAAA
>SJYC01095760.1:0-13879 GCA_006408675.1 Madoqua kirkii
GAGTTCAGCCTGCTTCACAGTCCGACTCTCACATCCATACATGACCACTGGAAAAACTATAGCCTTGACCAGACGGACCTTAGTTGGCAAAGTAATATCTCTGCTTTGGAATAAAACCAAGCAGAAAACCTAGCTAATCCTCAGATTTATCGCCTATACTCAGTGGCCAGGAACACAAGATGATAGAACTGTTCTCTAGCTCCTGTAACTCGAGCTCTGAGTGCTGTCGCATCTAACTGGCACTCTCCTGAGGAAGGTTCACTTCTGATTATTTATGTTTACCTTGTGGTTCTTCAAAGCATGCCCGAATTTTGAGATACTAACCTATAAAAGTTCTTCAGCATAAACAAGCATGCTGAAGAGCTACAGAAGTACTTCTCAAAAATGGAGTTGAGAAAATTCACTAATTCAGAAAGACTTCTGTTGTGCATCCCAATATTCACAGCAGTGTTATTAATAATAGCCAAGATATGGAAGCAACTTAAGTATCCATCAACAGATGAATAGATAAAGATACGTGTACATATATATGCACACACACATATGTATATAGACAATGGAATGCTACTCAATCATAAAAAAGAATGAAATTTTGCCATCTGCAGCAACAGGGATGGATTTGGAGGGCACTATGCCAAATAAAATAAAGTTCAGATAAAGACAAATACCATATGGTATCACTTACACATGGAATCTGAAAAACACAACACACTAGTGAATAAAATAACAAACAAAAACAGACTCACAGATATAGGGAACAAACTCATAGTTATCAGAGAGGACAGGGAAGGAGGAGGGGTGATAGAAGAGCAGGGGATTAAAAAGGGTTAATACAGGATTATATAAAAAGCATGCAAAACTTTTGAAAAACTGTAAATTGCTATAGAATTTAAAGAAAGTTAACATTCAACAAGATAAAATTTATTTTGTAAGCAAGTTGTGACAAATCAGTGCACACATAATGAAATCAACTTAATAAGGCTAACATCTTTCAAAAAAAATGAAGTACAATTTAAAAATACCATGATTGTACCACAAGCAGAAAAAGTAGGTATTATTTCATCTTATGGGTTTCCCTGGTGGCTCAGTCAAAAAGAATCTGCCTGCAGTGAGGGAGACCTGGGTTCTGTCCCTGGGTTGGGAAGATCCCCTAGAGGAGGGCATGGCAACCCACTCCAGTATTCTTGTCTGGAGAATCCCCATGGACAGAGGAGCCTGGTGGGAAATAGTCCATGGGGTTGCAAAGAGTCGGACAGGATCGAGTGACTAAACACAGCACATTTCATCTTAAGTTACATCTATTAATATATGTATATGTGCACTGGGAGACAGAGTAAGATGTACTTCTTACTCTGCTTTACTCTTTTTTTAAACATTTATCACCCCTTTACCTTGCAGGGAATAGGTGTCACTGCTGGTTCCCCTAGTGGATTATTCCATTTGAGCAGGAACTTTGTTCCTTGCTTCCCACTGTTATCTCCAATGCCGAGAACAGTGTTGAATGAATAAAAACAAATATTTTAGTTCTAGTCACCTCAAGACAAGGAGTAACTACAACTACACAAAAATCAAACAGCAAAATAAGGGCCATTCTATGACACTGGGCCATTCATATATTTACACTCATTTAAACAAATCTGACCACTGCTGCTAAATGCTGCCTTAGGCTTTGGGGACCCAGCGGTAAAAGTACCTGTCCTCAAGTAGGTTCTGATCTGGTGGACCTAGTTGGATCTAGGGGTTGAGGATATGGCTGGCAGGGAGTGACAGAAGGATCTGTAAACAAATGACAGGTGAACTGAACTATGAATCTTGAACAGGAATAAAGCAGGTAAGGAAAAGAAAAGGATGTTTTCCAGAGGGGCAATATTTTTGGCAAGTGGAATGAGGCACGGTACATCTAGAAGAAGAGAAAAAGTCAAGATGGCTGGAGTACAAAGAGCTAGCTCGTGGAGAAGGATAGAGGGTGAGGCAGGCCAAGTGGGCGTGTAACAGGCCATGTTCATTTAACTCAGGCTTGCACCTCTCTGACCACTTTGGCTGGTGACTTAAAATTGTCATAATTATCGCAAAACACCCTCAAGCTAGGAAAGTATATTTTTAACCATATTAAAGGCACTACAAGCGTAGTTATCATTATAGTCTTCTCTGAAAGGGCAGAGGACTTCTCTGATGGTCCAGTGGTTAAGAATCTGCCTGCTAATCCAAGGGTCACAGGTTCAAGCCCTGGCCTGGGAAGATTCCCCGTGCCTTAGGAAAGCCACAGCCATGTGCCTTACGGAAGCCTGCACCCTAGAGCCCATGCACTGCAATAAGAGAAGCCAAAGCACAGCAACTAGAAAAAGCCTAATTAAGACAACTTCCCCATGCAAAACCTCAAAGGAATAAAAGTGGTAAGACAAAGAGGCTATTCAACAAGCACAGCCAAAGTTCCTTTATAAATACATTAAAAACATAAAAAATATAAAAAGACATATTTTAAAAACATAAACTTTTTTCAAAAGAGCATCGCATCTTATTCTATCTAAGCTAGAGTTTCTTTTCATTATAATTTTCAGTTTTAATAATTTGCTCTGTTGATTCTTCATCAATAACAATCTCTACAGTTGCACCCTCTACCTACCGACTCAAGTATAGTTTTCTCAAAGACGTCCAGTCTTCGTGTCTCCAGAGCAATGCCAATAGCTTGCTTATACTTGTGATCATCTAGACATCTTTGAAACATTTTATTCACAATGCCTTCCAGTCTCTGGTCAATTGGTTTTTTTTCTCCTTCGGGCAAATCTGCATTTTCCACACACTGTTTGGTGTAGTGATCAATGCACTTTGCTATAGGGAAAATAAAATAACTGATTAGGTTGTAAATTGGGCTGACACTACTAGAAAGGACAATACCTACATTTATCACCATGAAAACTTATCAGATGACTGTGGAGTAATAAGTAAATTTCAAATGTTTTAAATGCTAGAAGTTATACCTTCAGACAATAGTACCCTTCATAACAGTTATACTAATTCCATACGTTGACATTATTTAAAACATTACTATCTTGTTACTCTACTTTGACTAAAATTACATTATTCAGCTTGGCCAAGCTGCTTATTTTACAGAGTTGACTACAAATAGCTGACCGTTTCACTTTTCAAAAAACAAACACTTGCTATTGAGAATATTAACAAAAACCTATTGTAGCAATTATCACATGGCAATAATTATCAGTCTTCACATTAATGAAACTATTAGCTCCTTGAGAATTGAGCCTGCCTTAATAATCTTTGTAGAATAATGGTGAAATGACCTGAAATGTGCCACTGGTCCCAAAGGCAATCCCAAAGAAGATTTCCAAAACCCTTTCCAGCAATCAGCTAAAACATTCACTGCCTCAATGTGAGGTAGGGTAAACCTTTCACACATATTTCCCGTCTCCCCCAGAGAGTATGAAAATTCATGCAGTAGTGCACATGCACAATTTGGCTTTCACATTTCACAATGATTTGGATGAAAGGAGAGGAAGTATCATGTTTACAACTGACACTACTTCACCATCATACCATAAACTTGTTAAGAGCAACCAAAAAGGGAAACTACCCTAAGACTTCTTTCACCTTCATAAGGAAGACAGCCACTCAAGCTAAATGAGATATATAAGAGCTATCCTCTCTATAACTCACTGGCTTGTCACTCCCCTTTTCAAAGAGAAAGGTACAAGGTAAAGATTAATGAGTTGCAAACTACAGCCTTAGAAAACAGAAATGACTGAACAAACTAGCATGAAGAACTGGTGGTCGAGTACATGGCCCATGTCAATGGGGCTATATTCAGGGGAAGCAGAACACTTTTCTAAACTGGAATATACCAGGTTCAGGATCCATCCAGGAAGAATTAGACAGGTTCAGGTACAGTTAGTAAGAACAAAGTGGCAGTCACAACACAGACCTTAAACAATTTTCACTGCAGAAAATCTTCACCAAGCCCCAACAGGAGCTTTTTGAACCAAATGTAGTTGCGAGGAAACATTAGCCCTGTCTCACTAGAGAGGAATCTCAGATTTAATAATGGAGAAAGAAAAGTGTTACCTTCTAAGTTTCAAACAAGACTTGTGCTCTCACGTACCAGGGATATACTAACTGCAGCCTCATTTCTAGCTAAAGTCTATTACAATTGGGAGAAAATTTTTAGCCTTGAGTTTTCTGAGTGTACTGCTTATGGCATTCATTTAAGGTCCTAGGAAGGTGTTCCTAAATTCTACTTTATGTATCTTTTCACAGATCCCACTGACATTATGAAAAAAAAAAGTCCATTCTAATAGTCCCAAGAAAACTAGAAGGGTGAACCCCATTTCTAATTAAAGAAAAGCAAACAGAACTGGTCTACCAGGCAACAATCACCTCTTACAAGCTAAGATTAAGATGATATACAGGAAGGAATCTGCTACCTCATGGATCAACTATCCTGATTAAAATCACCATTTGTAAAATGGTAACATTGCAAGCACCTGCAGATCACTGATGGATAAAATTATCAACATTCATTAAAATAAATCCTTCAAATAAAAAAAAAAAGATAAACGTATTTAACTTCCCATTCCTAACAATGCAGGGGAAGTGTTCTGATTTCAAATGATATGGTCTATTCTTTAAAATAATCTGTTCTTCCCACAGGATTCACATATGAAAATTCCAATTTAATAAATCCCCAACAACAATAAAGCTTGAAACATCCTCTCACCATCATGGCAAAAAATTTTTAAATATGAACACAAAATCTTACTACAAACTTCAGGGACATTTGAAAAGTACCCCTTTGGACTCCCTAGAGCAGCATTTCCCAATTTCTGAAAGAGAATACCAATTTTCTCCCTTTAAGAGTTTAGGGGAATAATGCAGATCTCCTCTTAATCAGGAATTAAAAAAACTATCTGTACTATATACATGTCCAGAAAACACTCTTGGGCTATCTGTAATTATGATCTAAAGCTTGACATTCATAGACATGTCTGAAGGGTACACAATCTCTCTTTTATCTATTAGAGCAAGTGTTTCCTAACATTTTTAAAGCTACAAAAGCTCTGAACAAAATCTTACAGAGCTGATTCAACTCGCAAGATGGAGAGCCCAGAGGCTTCAAAAATACAGAAACAAATAAGACAACTGTTACTAGTAGAAACAATATGGATTTTGTAGTGATTAAGCCTAGGTTTTAAATTCTGACCCTCCTATTTAATAACCATGTGTCTTTATCATCTTGAAACCCAAGTTTTCTTATCTATACAACAGGGTGGGCTTCCCCTTCACAGGGAAGCTGTGGAATAAACCATGAAATGAAGAATAACCAGGACAGTGCCTAGAGCAATGGAAATACTAAATAATGTTTTCCTGTGCTAGAAACAGTTCTATAAATTGCTATCATTTAATTTCTGTTATTCACAATAACTTGATTTAATATTTTTGTTTAAGCATATGCTCACTGGAAAAGAGATGACCATAACCACTGAGATAACTAATTTGCCTTAAGTCAGCTGTTTCTGAATAATTTCTTAGATTCACTCTTAAAATATTTTGTGAGGTGAGTGCTTTCGTTAATAATTACTGTTATTGATGTTACTGTTTATTGCGATAAAAAACAATGGCATAGAATTTTAAGGCAGATCTAAAAACTCGGTCTGCATAAGATTATTGTAGAAAGATTATGAACTTTTATTAAAATGAAATATGCCAACATCAAAGAGTAATTCAGGGGGGGAAAAATGCTGTATGTAGGAGAGCAAGAAAGAGGCCAAAACAAGATAAAGCCTTACTAGATGGAAGATAATTACCTATAATAGTTTCCACATATTCAGAGTTATCATTGACATTGAAGAGGTCACCTGCTCCAAGTGCATAATTCAGAGACTCCTCAAAAGCCCCCAGGTGATAAAATACTTTAGATGCCACTAAGGCCGCAAACTGCCGACTCCGGAAACCTTCATCTTCATACAAAACTTCTCTGAAAGAAATTAGGAAGTATAGGCCTAGTTCAAACTGTGGTTCTCTTTAAAAATTCCAAATCTATATACTCAAGTCACAACTTGGTGGCAGCAAATTTCTAAATGAATTAATAAATCACAAGACCCACATCCATGGATAATTAAGGTTGATCTACTTTATTCCAATTAATAGAAACAAATTCTTACATTTTGTCTACAGACTCAGAAATTTCTGCCCAGAAGTCATTGACAACTGCATTCAATTTGTGTAGTGCAAATTCCTGTAGAAGATAAAACCAAAATTCGATTTTGAGACAGGCTTATCATTGTATTTCCTTTAAAAAAAAAGCAAACAAATCAATGGCCAAATTCTAAGTTATATTTACTAAAAGTTTTAAACCATGACAAATATAAAAGTTTACCAACTAACTTACATTTTCTCTTGGGCTTACATACTTCCTTTCTGCTTTCAACCACAGAACATGAGACTAGCCATATAATGTCATTCCTTATCATACTGAACATTTTTCTTCTTTGACAGTAGGTGTTAAGATTGACTGCAGGTTGCTGGTTTGGATATAAATGAATTCAGGTACCTAAAGTATATTTCAAATTTTTGTCATATAAAAAAAGTTTTAAAATATGTGATTTCTGTTGATACAGAAAGTTGGAGGGGGCTGGTTTCCAGGTACCATACTGAGATTTATTTGCCTCAGCTTTGCTAAACTCTAGGGAAAACCAACTGCTGTTGCCAAAGCACTGTCTCTGGGTCTAGATTTCAATAACTGCTTATAGACTGGGTACGATGGCTATTTTAAATGATGGAATATACACAAATATCAATATAGTCAAACAGTTCCACAGCACAAATATTAAGCCCAGTTAATTTTCTTCAACTCATACCTTAAGCTGTGGTTCTTCTTCATCCAGAAGAGAAATAATTCCAGCTACAAGACAAAAAGTAGACTGTGATTAATTTCGTTGCTCAGTTGTGTCTGACTCTTGTGACCTGATAGACGGTAGCCTGCCAGGCTCCTCTATCCATGGGGCTTCCCAAGAAAAAATACTGAAGTGGGTTGCCATTTCCTTCTCCAGAGGATCTTCCAAACCCAAGGACTGAACTGGGATCTCCTGCATTGCAGGCAGATTCTTTACCAACTAAGCCACCAGGGAGGCTATCTACTGTGATTATGGAATATATATGCTGAGATAAACTAATGCTTAATGAAAAATATATCACAGTTGGAAAACAGGTATTTTTTGAGGGGTGACTTAATTATAGTAATGATTATTTTTCTTTAAAACCAAAAAGTTTCATTTCAAAGTTCAAGAGTTAACTATGTTATCAAACTCTTATGATGCCACATATATCACATTATGTGCCTAATTCAACAGTTTTCAAAGTATGGCTCCTCGATCAATTGGTACAAGCATTACCTGGGAACTTGTTAAAAATAAAAATTCTTGGCCCCATTACAGATCTAGTGAATCAAAAATTGTGGGGATGGGGTCCAGTAATGGGGCCACAAGCCTTCTTTGCAATACTGATATTCATTATAGTTTGAGAATCACTGGCCTAACTGACTGACCAAAATGAGAAACTTCCGTGCACAATCTTAGAATAAAATTATTCACATAAAATAAACCAAGAGTCATAAAATTATTTACAGAAGCAGGAATATTTAGTTGTCAACTCAATGGAGTAAAATAATGATTATTTCAAGACGCTTATATTAAGGCACCTCTGTTGTATCACAAGTAACCTAGAAGGTTTTGCTAAATGATGCGCAATCTCACTTGTTCTGACATCAGTTACTGAAGCAAAGCAATCCTAATATGAGCCTGAGGTGTTGGCACCAACAGTGGAGAGTAGAGGAAATAACTGTTGTCTTTCAAAAATACACCCTGAAATACAGTCACATATCAAAGGGATTATTAAGGGGGGAAAAAAAAAGTGGGAAATTACTGTCCTTGAACCATAAAGGAAACTAAACTGTTTCTCAGATATGTTTTCCATGTAGGTCTTTAAAATCATTCTGCAACAGTGAATTGAAACTGTAACCGGATACAAAAAGTGTCAAGGCAACTTTCCTTAGCAGATGTAGCCATTTCTAAGTGGTAGTGTAGGTTTACCAAACAGCTTCAGCAGTCTTTAAAGAGTCATATGGGAAAAGACACAAAATTCAGCAAAGGAAACTATGCCATGGTTCTAGCTAGGGTATATTACTATTCTAAAACTTTAAATGCAGATAAAAGGAACCTCTTGGTGCTGTAGGTTGATATAACAAATCAGGAGCAGAGAGGCTGAATTGAAACCATGAAGAGAAAACAGATTAAAGAATGTAATGCGGGGGGTGGGGGGAGATTGGGAACTAGTGACAATAAAGAGCTGATAGAGAAGAGTGCCTTAAATCTGGACCAGATGGTAAACAGCAGAATGCTTTATCAAAATACCAAAAATGCTACCCATTCCCTTACCAACAGTCAATGGTATGCCTGAACTGCTTTTACCAAAAGACGTGATGGATCTTTGTACACTCTCCTATTTGGTTTCACTCATGACTAACGTGTTACTTGGCTGTCCTGGCTTAGAAATGCTGCCATTGTCCATGGAACACAATGAAATCAAATACCTACACTTCCTACACAAATATTTCCTATCTTAAAAACAGGAAAACTCACCTTTAGATGGGGGATGGGTGTACCTGGGGAATGGGAAAGGTTTCAGGATGCTAAAAAAAATCTCCTGTGCCATAATACGAAGTCAGCAAGTACTAAGTTGCTGTATCAACTTATAGCATTATTTAAAATAGCATATTATTCATAAACATGAAGCTATGCTCCAGAAGACACAGCTTGAAAGTTGAAACAGTTGCCTCAAAGAATTTCATTCTCACATCTCCCTCTTAATAATCCCCTATCTCTATCTCTCCACTCCCTTTCATAGCCAAAACTCCTGAAAAACTTAACAGTACATGCTGACCTTTTATTCACCACTGTGTTTGTAGTGTCCTGCAAGTGCCTAGACCATAAATGGACAAATAAACTGACTAATCCAAACTGGAACCTGTTAGCTTCTCTTTAGCACCAGGGACAGATCCTAAACCACAGCCAGCCAAAGAACAGGAAATCAGGTGACAAAAGGTTTGGAGCAGAAGCTGATTAAGTAATCCTGTAAATGTAACCAATGAGAGTAACAAATAATGTACTATTCTACCATCACTGAGTCTCAGAGCAGGACTTCAAAAATCATCAGGTTTAAATTCTATTAAGTTCCCTACAAGTGTTTTCTTTTTAGCCTCTATTTCAAATACTCTAGTGAGTGATTTATTGATTTGATTAGTTAACTGATTTCTTCATTCAAGATACACTTTTGAAGTTCTGCCATCTGCTTGGCAGTTGTTCTAAGAATTATGAAAGGTTTCCCGCCCAAAATCTACCACAGACAGAAAGACAGTAGTCAGGTAAGTAAACAAAGTAATTACAGGACTATAATGAAGGAAGGGAATGGATGAGGGGGAGAGACCCAGCATGTTTGAACAGGATGATCAGGAAAAGACTAAAATCTGATCAGAAACTAAAGACTGAGAAGCTAAGGCAAAACTTGAGGAAGAAGAGTTTAGAAAGGGGGAAGAGAATGTGACAGGGCCCATAGGAAAGAAACTAACATATTCAAGGAACAGAAAGGCCAGTATGATTATGTAAAACCGAAGAGAAGAGCAGTACAAGACAAAGCAGGAATCAAGTCATGTAGGTCTTAAACTTGTATTTTATTATAAACACAACAGAGAGCACTGAAGGATTTTAAGCAGAAGAATATTATGTGATTAAAGTTTAAGAAAGAATACTCTGACTATACAAGAAGAATAAGCTATATGGAGGTAATGTTGGAAGAACAGAATCTTAGGGCTCTCAAAGCAACCCAGGCAAGAGATGAAGGTACTTTGGGATAAGATGATGAATCTGAAAAACAATGAGTCCTACATTTACAAGCCGTAAGAAATTTAATGCTAATTTTATCTTTACAGAATTCTGACTGGAAAAGCTTTTACTTATACTGAACTTAAACAAATGTCTAATTCTATGTGCCGGTGGCATTTCTTCAAGTGTAAAATTACGCCTTCCAGGGTCTCCGCCAATTTAAGCAATCCTTAGAAACACAAGTTCCTTAAAAGTACAAATCACTGTCTTCTGATCATCAGTTTGTTTACAACAAAACACTTGAGAGACAAGTATAGAGTAAATCAAGACAAGAAAAAGGTTTGTGAGCTGGCAAAAAAAAAAGGGGGGGGGGCATCAAGACTGTGGACAACTTTGTGCAGATCGACCTGTAGTGAGGGGCTTAAAAATCTCCACTTGAAAAGTGACTTTGGAGCTGATACCACTGCAAATGTCATTCCATGAATCCACGCGCGCAAGGGTTAAGTGGAGGAAACCTGCCCGCACGCCCAGTTCCTTCTTCAAGGCAGCAGAGTGACCGTGCATCCAGCCTCAAAACCATAGGCTGATTCTCAGTACACAGGAAAAGTTCTCGGGGTGCCTTAATTAAAATATCCTTGGAATAAACTCAGAACGACCTGCCCCAGCCCTCGTTTAATTTAGATTTCACTCCAAAGAAGACAAGAGCTGGGTCAGGTCGGGAAGTACTGTGTAGCATGGGCTGCCTTACCGTCCGGCTGCACAGATGGGACCATCTCACCCTAACCACCCACGAGAAAGGGCTGGGATCGGACGGCCCCACACGCTCAACCTCGGGAGGGAGGGAATTAAGGAAAAGCCGTCGGGGTCGGAGACCGGCCCGGGAAGCCCCTCGGGTCCGGGCACGGGTCGGGAGGAGTGGCTGGGGAGGGACGACGAGCCGGTCCACTCAGCGCGATTTCCCCTCCCCGAGCCGGAGGTGGTCGCGGGGGGCCCCTCGGAGAGGCCAGGCAGCACGGCCAGCTCCCGCCCGGAGGTGGGCTTCGGACAGCGAGGCGCGCGGCGCCTCCGCCGAGAGGTGCCCAGTCACCGGCCCTGACTCAGCTAAAAGCCGGCGTGGCGGCTCCTCCCTGGCGGCGCCGGCGGCGGCCCCACTCACCGGCCGAAGTGATCATGGCTGCGCCCCGCACTCGCCCGCCCGCTCGCTCTCCGCTCCGGCCGCGCCGTGTATCTGTCAGCTCAGGGCCCGCTCGCTTCGCCGAGCCTCCTGGCTTCCCCCGGTGCCCTGCTCAAGTCAGTCGCCTCCTCAGGCCGCCGGCTCGCTTCTCATCCAGGACCCTGCCCGCCCCGGAGCTGCCCGCGACGCCGCCTGCCACCGGGCGCGAATTCTGCCCCCTGGGCCTGTGTCTCCCCGGGCCGCCGCTGCCGCCCAGCCTTGCGCGGGATGGGAGTGCACGGAGAGCTCCATGCTCTTCTCTAACCCTCCTCGAGGCCACAGCTCCCGCGGGGACAGGAACCCGCGTCCGCACCTTGGGTCAGGCTTCAGAATAGCCACCCCTAGAAAAAGGACCCCACCGTCACCCGCCATTGCCGAGAAAAGGGAGGTTGAGGGGAGGTTGCTCGCGGTGTTCGCAGCGCCACCTGCTGCCTGGGCGGTCTCCCTGCAGCACCCCCCAGCCAAGCCTTTGAGAGTCTGGATAGCGCAAATAGCATTTTCTTAGAAAAGTAATTTTCAAATTTTTAAAAAAGTGGAGCCCAGCTTTAAAAGAAATCCTCACATCAGTGCTCTATTATCGTATCACAGTGAAGCCCTAAGTAATCACTGGTTTATCATAAAGATGAACAAGGAAAGTTTTAATTTATATTTGGAATAGTGAATGTTGTAAATGGTTTAAAAATCAGAAGTATACAAAGATATACAGTGAAAAGTGTTCCAAAGGAAAAAAAAATGCGTTTTTGCCTTCCATCTGCCCAGTTCCTCTCACCCTCCATAGCAGCGGGTTCCTGTTTTTTAGTATATCTGATTTAAAATGCCAGTTGTGATCGCCATCCGTGGTTTTATTCCAGCTTTAGTAGACAATTTACTTCAATAGTCAGTACTGAGAAAGTCTTGACAAACATGAGTGACAAATGGTGGCATTTTAAAGCTTCTAGCCTTGCACTATCAAGCTACTCAACTGGCTGGTGATTACTAAAGTTTATTTCTGAGGCCTTTTCAAAACAATTTAACCTAGTTACACAAACCAAAGTTTCTCACTGGAAATAAAATTTTATTGATGACATACTTGAGTGTCATCAACTAAAAAATATTAGTATTTTTAAAGCTATATGTTAAAATATATTAAATGTAACTATTAAACACTTTTGAAGAATCTAGCTCAGAGTAAAAGGCACTGCCCTCAGAAGTGTGCATGAAAAACAAACAGGCTGAGTGTTTGGGAGTATTATTTTACAGAGGTACTCTGACTGATCACTCACATAAAGACTCTTGGGTGCCCCAAAGTCCTAAAAGAATCAGATCTAAACACTAACAGGTGGTGGAAATGAGTGAAGCAAGTCTAGTGTAAGAAAACACGGGCTCAGCAGGATAGTGCGTGGAAACTGATACTAGGATGTGAGGGGCAGTAGGGGGTAGTGGTGACTGAGACAAAATGAAGAATGATGCCCCGTTTCAAGGCTTTCCTGATGGCTCAGTGAGTAAAGAATCCACCTGCAATACAGGTCAAGAGGATCTCCTGGAGGAGGAAAATGGCAACCCACTCCAGTATTCTTGCCTCAAAACTCCCATGGACAGAGGAGCCTGGCAAGCTACAGTCCAAAAGTTGCAAAGAGTTGGGCTGAGCGATTGTGAATGCATGCCCACCCCATTTAAAGAGAGCAGTGGCTGCTTGTTCCTACTGTGGTGGTCTGCCAAGATGCAGGCTACTGTCATGAGGGCTTATGATTTTTTTTTCCAAGAAAAGCCGGAAACCAAATTTTTTGTGAAATCCTTGGAATTTTTAAAGTTGATACCTTGGGTGAAATGGGTGAAGAGGGTGGAAAAGTATAAACTTCTATTTATAAGAAAAATAAATTTCCCCTCTTCTTTCTTGGCTGCAGCAGCTTCCAACAGCCTTGACTTCCTGCTCACCATCTCACAATTCTGCCGGCCATTCTTCACAGCCAGCCTGGAGCGCTGCTCAAAACAAGGAAGACAGGGACTCTCTCCTCCGAGCTCCTCCAGGACTTTCACCCAACCCTGCTTACCCCCCACCTGCATGCCCCACTCCTCTGCCCTGTGGGCCACACTCCTGCCATCCTGAGCAGCTGTGCAGCCGTGTACCTTGTCTCTGACCACCCTTCTACCTTCAAGGCCTTCTCCCTCTCATACCCAGCTAACCAGACTTGTCCTAAGCTCATCAAGCCACAGTTCCTCCAGGAAGCCTTCCTTGACCACCCTACGATGTGTCTTATAGCCTTTACCCCACATAGCTATAATCATATCTCCTTGCCTACATTCCAAGTAGACAACTACTCAAGGGCACAGCCACATCTTATTCATCTCAGTGTCCCCTATGGTAACTAGCACAGGGTCACGCACGTAATAGATGATCAATAAATGTTTATTAGACCAATGGCACAAGGCTAGAACTCAGACCTATGTCTTAGAAACCCCTGCCTCTCCAAGACTCTAAAGTGATTTCTTTTCAAAGGACACAGCAAGACCACAGAAAGGACTCTTACCCAGTGCTCTGTTCATAAAACAATCTCCCTCCAGATTTAGGGGTAACACAAAAGTTCTCAAAGCCCCAACGAGGTCAGTTGTGGTCTCACAGACGTATGGGCTGGGCCGGGGTCTCTGTCAGAGTGAAGGGAGGAAACCATGATTCTGATTTTTATTTGCAGATATACCCACCTTGGGGCTTCCCTGAAGCTCAGTGGGTAAAGAATCCGCCTGCAATGCAGGAGATCTCGGTTCGATCCTTGGGTTGGGAAGATCCCCTGGAGAAAGGAAA
>SJYC01095762.1:0-18419 GCA_006408675.1 Madoqua kirkii
GGTGGGTATAGGGTCTGGAATGGAAGCTAGGGTGGCTGAGACAGTGAAAGGTCTAAGATGATGAGTCAGCTCTGGGCTAGTGGCCAGGGGTGGGAGGAGTCACAGTGAACCCTCAGGAGAGGTCTCCCGCACTCTAGCTGTCCTATCCGATGGCTACTAACCCCAGGTGGCCGCTTGAAACATGGCTAGTGCAACCCAGGAACTGATTTTAAATTAAATTACAATTTTTTCCCATTGAAATTTAAAAACGGATACCCAGTTCAGTCACTGGACAATTTGTAAGTATATGTGGAACAATCTGAAGATGTAAATCTCTTTTTGCCACTGTAAATTTAATAACATCTAAATATAGTGTAAGTATTTTGAATAAAAACTTATCTGAAGTGTAAAAGTCTCACTGGGATTTCAAAGACGCAAAATGTCTCATTAAAGTGTATTTTAAATGTTTGCGGTTGGAATGATACTATTTTGGACATGCTGAGCTAAATAAAATGTTATTAAAATGATTTCCCCTGTTTCTTTTGATCTTTTTTATAATATGGCTACTAGAAAAGCTAAAGCGACAGGTGTGCCTGTAGGTTTTTCTGAGAAGAGCTGGTCTAGACTCACCCAAAGGCCGCAGTCCCTCTGCCCTTGGATTCGGGCCAGGCCCCTTGCCTTACTTCATAGTCAAGGCTGCTCCTCGGTGGTGGCACAGGCAGGGCCAGGCCAGACCAGAGGCAGAAGCTGAACACGAGGCCCGCCTCTCTCTGGGGTTAAGGGGCTGGGAGTGACCGCCGTGGCAGCTAGGAGTTCTGGAGAGCGCACTGCCCCTGGGACGCGGGAGGGTCAGAGTGGTCAGGCTGGAGGCCTTCTGCGGTTGGTAAAGGCCACACTCTGCTCTGCGAAGACCTTGTCAACCAGTGAGGAAGAGAAAGAACTCCTGTGGCACCAGAACTCTATGCAGGCTTGGTCTCAAGGACTAAGAACAGCACCTAATTACTCCAAATAAATGCAGAGCAGGCAGTCACAAGCATGACTTAAGACTTAAAGCCTGGATCTCTGTCTCGGAAATGCACCGGTCTGCACTTGCAGCAGGAGGCCTGGCTGGGACTGGGCAGCTCAGGGAGGAAGCCAGATAAGACTCACGCTCTTGTCAAGGCCCTGGTCCCACGGCGGCCTCAGTGCCCAGCCAGTCACATCCCACGGTCCCTCGCAGTTGAATTCCGAGGTCTCTGTGAACCACAGCATGGCTCGGTCTCTGCCTCTGCTCCGTATTGTGTGTGTGTATTAGTCGATCAGTCATGTCTGACTCTTTGCGATCCCATGGACTGTAGCCCACCAGCTCCTCTGTCCATGGAATTCTCCAGGCAAGAATACTGGAGTGGGTAGCCCCTTCTCCAGGGGCTCCTCCCAACCCAGGGATCAAACCCATGCCTCCTGCAATGTGGGCGGATTCTACCACTGAGCCGCTAGGGAAGCCTCTGCTCCGATTAGGCAGCCCCAGGTAGAAGGCAACCGGAGGGTTCCAGCCCAGGGACCAAAGGCTTCAGGGATACATGTCGGATTCTGGGCGTCACGCCTGCCTTGTACCCTCTTTCCCCCTGAACCTTCCACCTGTAATCATGTGGCAGGCTGCCCAGGGCAGCTTCCACTTCTGCCCCAATCCTTGAGCCACTTCCACACAAAACCAGGTCACAAGGGGGTTATACAGGCCTCGAGTACGAAATAAGCGGCTTCCTCTGCTGGGCGGGCTGTTTGCCTCCCAGACAGGACGAAGTGCCGCCTCCTGACCACAGGACAGCCTTGCAGCAGGGTCTGCTACAGCACGGATGGCTTCCAGGTTAGCGCGGCCACTGCCAACCTTCTCCAGGCACGTGGGGTCCTAGGTGGTTTGGCCCGGGTGAGAGGGGCTTGTTTAGGCCATAGGTTTGGAGGCCTCAGCCCCTGGCTCCTTTACAACTTTGCCTTAAGCTTGTGGTTTGATCACCAAGAGACCCCTGTGCAGAGTGCTCTTGTAGACAAAGGCTTTGGGAGGAAACCGTGACTAGTACAAAGGGTTCTCTGAGACTCCATTAGCTTGTTTAACAAGCTATCTTGGCTTGTTAAACATTTGCGTGTGCAGACGCACACCCTAATAAATACCAAGTTAAATGCTATCTTAAAAAAAAAAAAAACGGCAGTCTCTTTTTAAATGTTTACTTATACTTTCCAGCTGTCGGTTTTCCAATCCCAACAAATATGATCGCGGACATATCACTGGCCAGGACTGGGGGATTTTCAGACCAGATGATTCCAGAGTTCCTGCTATTCGCCCAGATGCCCTATGCCCAAAGGTCCCTTCAAGAAACATTTTATGAGAATAAAGGGGAAGATCCATTTTGTTTTTGATTAGACAGCAATGAGGTCTGTCTGATTTTATTAGCTATTAGGAATTCATGATTTAAGTCAAAAGTAGCACAATCACTGCAATATTAGAAAGATTAGCCCTCAAGAGTCCACACTGGGACCTGACCCTTGCCGATGGTTCCTGGTACCATTGTTCTAATTGCCCCCTCAGACAGGCCCACCCCAACCTTTGCTCCTTGTGAAGAAACTCACCATCAAGGGTATCCCTCTGATACCCAACTCTACTGTCTGCTAGAAGACAGCAACCATACTTCCTGAAAGGATGGGGCTTGTGTTAGCAATTTCTCAAGATGGCAGAGAAGGCAGGCCAGGGTTTCTAAGCAGGAACTGTGGGGTGAGGAGGGGAGGAGACCCTACCTAAAGGAACAAAGGTGGGTGGGTCTCAGTCCCATTTAACATTTGGGAGGCAGAACCCAAATCTCAGCAAAGAAAGACCTTCTCTCTTCAACTATTCACAGCAAATACTGAAGGTGATGAAAAAATCATGTGTAAACCACCCTTTGAGCTTCCCCAGTGGCTCGGCGGTAAAGAATCCACCTACAATGCAGGAGATGGAGGAGACCTGGGTTCGATCCCTGGGTCTGGAAGATCTCCTGGAGAAGGAAATGGTATCCACTCCAGTATTCGTGCCTGGGAAATCTCATGGACAGAGGAGCCTGGTGGGCTACAGTCCATGGGGTTGCAGAGGGTCAAACATGACTGAAGCGACAGAACATCAGCAAACCACCCTTCAGACCAGAGGCTTGCAAACTTACTTGCGGGTCTCAGTAGTGGCAAACTCTTTTTTGCAGTTCATGGGCTCAGTTGCCATCTTACCTTGGATCGAACTCACATCCCCTACTTTAGAAGGTGGATTCTTAACCACTAGACTGCCAGGGAAATCCCTACAAAAAATTTTAAACACAGCAGAGGCTGCTGTCTTGTGACTTCTGCCTTAGACAATTTCCTAACTTAAAAAAAGCTCCTGCCCCCCTCAAGATAAAAAAACTTCAATCAAATTATTACAAAGAGGTTAACAGAGAAATGGAAATATATAGCAGCTTCAAAATTACCAGCCTCCCCATTTTATTTAATTCCTTTTTATTTTTTAAAGTTTTCATCATTAACGAAATGACTTTGGAAATAATGTACATTTCCCTTACACCAGTACTACAGTTTTCAGAGTCACAGTAAGATACACAGAATTACATCCATAATTAATATGAATGCCAACATTTCAAGCAGTAATTTCTGTTACATGGCAAACAAAATTCAAGAAAGCAATCATCAGGGACATCCCTGGCAGTCCAGTGGTAAAGTCTCTGCCTTGCAGTGCAGGGGGTGTGGGTTCAATCCCTGGTCTGGAAACTAAGATCCCACATGCCATGTGGTTTGGCCAAAAAAAAAAAATTCCAGGATAACATATGAGAACAGTTGCTGCTTCAGAAAAGGGTTTCTGGCATAATCAATGATGAGGCTGCCGAAGACTGTTCCAATACCAGCACTGGAACCAGCCACTCCTCTTGTTGCACAAGTGCAGCGATAAATGCGGCCGCAGTCTCAGCATCTCTGCTGACGGCACCAGTCTGAACTCCCTCTGGATCAACTGAGACATGCCATCCTGGGCCTCACTAAATACCACAGAGCCCTCTGCAGTCCTAGCCTCCAGTCGAGATAGTACTGATGCAGAAATTGGTCTGCCTGCAACTCCAGATCCAGCTTGCAGTGGGGGTGCAGGCAAACAGCTTGCCTGGCTGGAGGACTTGGGTGACAGGGGGACAGGGGCTGCTCTCCCGCTTCCTCTCTTCCCAGGAGGTGGCCACGGTTGAAGGAATGGGGCCCCTTGTTTTAAAACACAACTCGAAGCAGTTCACTGATCCATTCTTGTGTAGGGGGAAGTCAGCTGGGTCTTTCCCATCATCCTACCTGCCCTCACATTGATATGGATTGTGTGTGTACGCTCACTCACTCAGTCATGTCCAACTCTTTTTGACCCTCTGGACTGTACCCTGCCAGCCTCCTCTGTTCGCGTGGACTTTTTCCAGGCAAGAATACTGGAGTGGGTTGCCGCGCCCTCCTCCAGGGGATCTTCCTGACCCAGGGATCGAATCTGCCTCTTATGCACTGGCAGGCAGAGTCTTTACAGCTAGTGTCACCTGGGAAGTCTGTTATGGATTAGGCTCCCTGTTAGACAGAATAAACAGGAGGCCTGGAGCAGAAAGGCCTCCTCCTTAACCTCAAAGAGCTCCTCGGCAGCAGCAGGTTTCCCATGCCATGTTTGGCTGCCATCAGAGCAAGAGCTGAAATAGCTAACACAAGTTATGTAGCATCTTGTAGAGTGCTGGGCAAATAGCAGTCACAACTGCATGTCTGCTGAGTGAATCATGCATGAATGAATGCATTTAACTGCTTCCCACAGATGTGCTTTCTACTTGGGAAAATCAGAGCTCTCCCTGCCATTCTAAAGACTGGATTTCTCCAGGGGCAGGTGAGAAGGACAAGGGAGGTAATACAGAGTCCCTCTCTGAGTAAACACAGGTGGTCTTCGTGACTTTTAAGGGAACATCATTGACTCTGATGAACTCATAAGCAGAGAAAAAAGGATTCTGGAACTTGACACGTCTGGGCTTCATCAGCTTTGATCTTGTGTTAGGACCAGACCTGAGATCCAAAACAAATCCTATGCTCTTGTAATTCCTACCCCGAACTTTCCTTCCATTTAGTGACATCTTTATTCTCAAAGAACTTGGCACAGAAAGTCAATGTCTATGTGGAGAAGAAAGATGCGCAAAACTACTTTTACTCTGGGCCTGCAGCACATGGACCATCTTCCCTCTGGTCCCAGAGGCCCCCAGGATGGCAGTGTATTTTTATTCTGGCTTGCTCTGGGAGCCAAAGCCCCAGGAAACCCAATTCGGAGGAGACAGTCTCATCCAGTGTTTCTCAAAGTTGCCACAATTGGCATTTTTTAATGGAACAATTTTGCACCATTGGAGATTGTCCCGTACCTTACGAGGTGCCCACTAAATTCCAGGGGTGCGTATTCCTAATACGCACGTGTGTATATACACACACACACACACACACACACACACACACACACACACAACACAATTTCCAGTGCTGCCTGGAGGAGTAGCCTGGCCCCTGATTGAGAGCCACTGGGCTGGTAGCTCTCCTACGTGTTTGAGAACTAGAAGCTCCAAAGGTTGAGTGACAGGTCCAGGGCTCTCAAAATTTCTGGTCCAGCTGCTCTCAAAATGATGGATGCTCATGCAAGCAACGACAGGATGCCACAGCACCACAGGACCTCAAAGCCCATAGCTGTCTGTTTCAATGGCATAGAGAAACTGAGGCACAGAGAGAAATAATAACCCCACTGTGACCAGAGAATGAGCAGATGCAAGGTGGGGGGCAGGTTCCCAGAGAATACATTTTCCTATTGCTTCGTAAGTCTCACTGCCTGGCTGGTAATATGTCAATGCAACAGCCCTCAGCAGGTGGGGCCTTGTAGTTACCAGCATCCCAAGGTCAACAGGGAGGCAGGAGGACTCAGTGAGAAGAGCCAGCTCCAAGTCTGCAGGTTAGAGCTGGGGCAGCCAGGGGTCCAGCCTTCATCTCAAGTCTCTGGCGGGCTCAGCGGGAGCAGAGGCAATTATGTCACATGGTTTTGACCCCTTTCCGGGATCCTCGCAATCTCCGTTGGGATATACGGCCGTCAGTACCAGCTCCTCCTCAGAGTCCTGGAGGTCACCTGGAACACAAGAGAAGGAGTCACCCAGTGAAAGGACAAAGTTTCTGAGTGGGTGCGCTGGGAATGAAAGCGAAGAAGTCGGCCCCAGTAACCATCTATTTAAAAAACCCAACAAAATGCGTAGCAAAAACCTTAAAAAGGTACATACCCTTTGACCCAGCAATTCCACTTCTAGGATTTTATCCTAAAGAAATAATTAGGAATAATTAGAATTCCCAGTGGCGGTGGCTCAGTGGTCAAGAATCTGCCTGCAGGGCAGGAGACAGGAGACTGAGCTCAATCCCTGGGTCAGGAAGATCCCCTGGAGGAGGGCATGGCAACCCATTCCAGTATTCTAGCCTGGAGAATCCCACAAAGAGAGGAGTCTGGCAGGTTACAGTCCACGGGGTTGCAAAGAGTCAAACACGACTGAAGCGATTTAGCAGCAGCATAGCGCCAGCAGCAGTGGAAGCCCCAGGCATCTTGCTACCAGCCTACAGATGAAACAGCGCGGACAGGCTGGCAGAGAGAAGGAAAGAGCCTGGGTCCTTGACGGGGTCGCTGGGCCCCTGAGTCAATGAGCCCTGAAGCTGATTCCATCTCTAGACTGTCTTCTAGGCGAGATAATGAATTCCTTGCCTGTGGATACTAGTTTGCATCATGGTTTCTTCACCAGGAGCTGAGAGCACCCTAATTGATATGAGGTCTGACAAAGGGATTGGCTGAGTAAACTACCGCTGGGATTCAGGCATTAAAAATGAGGTATAAAATTCCCTAAGACTAAACACATGCACAAACTCAAGTAGAATTAGGGAGATCTGAATAAGGCCTGTGGATTGTTTCAGTGTCCATATCCAGGTTGTCGATATAATCCTATAGTTTTGCAAGAAGTTACCATGGGGGGAAACTGGGCGAGATGTACATAGAAACTCTTTACATGGTCTCTTCCAACTGTGTGTGAATCTACGATTACCTCAAAGAAAAAAGAAGATGAAAGATGCTGACATGTAACTGTTGCTGTGGAATACTGCACAGTCACACTATGTTATTGATGAAGAAAGCAGACGCTAAAACAGTATATGTATGCATGTATAATCTACTATTTATGATCTACATTATAAATGTATACATATGGTCTGTACATGCAATTTGCATCTTAATGTATTCACTTCTACATGAGACTAAACAATCTGTTCTATGCTACAGAGGGAAGTGATCCAAGATTTACATAAAGTTGTTTATGATTCCTTCACTTTCTTTCCCTTTAGCTTCCAGATACATACAAAATGATGATGCAGAGACTGAAGTCAACATTTTTGTAATTAAATACTGTGAGCATTTTGCAGATGATTTATCTAATATACAGAAGCGAATTTATTAAAATGTAAATAGTACATGGTGCTATAAATAGGTAGCTAGGGAGACAGAGTAGTCTATCCAAATTATAGTTACCTTTGAGTGAGGGAATTAAACGAATGGTTTTTAATATTTGTGCTTCTCCTGTGGTATTTTTTAAGCTTTCGATTGTGTGGGCAGAATTCTAAGACAGCAAGTTTCCCACTCCTTGGGGCACTTATCCTGCATAATCCCCTCCTTTGTGTGCGGGTGGGACCTGTGAATATGATGAGATAGTCCGACCATTGATTTCGGTTTGTGCCAAAGGCGATGGGTTGTCTCTCCTCTGATTACATTATGTTACAGGAGGCTGGAGATTCTCTTGCTGATGGAAGGAGCAGCCGCCATGAGTGAGAGAGCCTGGGAGAGGAGGCAACTTCAGGGCCTCTCGGAGGTGACAGCCTGCGAGGTGGGGACCCCAAGCCCCAGCAGGGTGCAGTTCCCTCTTAGCTGGGCTCTGCCTCTGGTCTCTCCCTGCTGCTGCAGTCCAGCCCCCTCTTTACCACCCTAATCTGCGCGCCTTTGCTCAGAAGTCGCCAGTGCCTCCCTATTCCTGACAGACCTGGGCCCAGGGCCCTGACTTGGTTCTTAGCCCTCGCCAATAATTGGCGAGGGCTAAGAACCAAGTCAGGGCCCTGGGCCCAGGTCTGTCAGGAATAGGGAGGCACTGGCGACTTCTGAGCAAAGGCGCGCAGATTAGGGTGGTAAAGAGGGGGCTGGACTGCAGCAGCAGGGAGAGACCAGAGGCAGAGCCCAGCTAAGAGGGAACTGCACCCTGCTGGGGCTTGGGGTCCCCACCTCGCAGGCTGTCACCTCCGAGAGGCCCTGAAGTTGCCTCCTCTCCCAGGCTCTCTCACTCATGGCGGCTGCTCCTTCCATCAGCAAGAGAATCTCCAGCCTCCTGTAACATAATGTAATCAGAGGAGAGACAACCCATCGCCTTTGGCACAAACCGAAATCAATGGTCGGACTATCTCATCATATTCACAGGTCCCACCCGCACACAAAGGAGGGGATTATGCAGGATAAGTGCCCCAAGGAGTGGGAAACTTGCTGTCTTAGAATTCTGCCCACACAATCGAAAGCTTAAAAAATACCACAGGAGAAGCACAAATATTAAAAACCATTCGTTTAATTCCCTCACTCAAAGGTAACTATAATTTGGATAGACTACTCTGTCTCCCTAGCTACCTATTTATAGCACCATGTACTATCTGTCTCTTATACACATCTCCCCGATGTTGGTCCACTCCATCCCTCCGGTCCCTGTGTGCACCTGACTGTAACCCCAACCCGCCCCTCAGGGTTCAGGAGGCCAAGAGGGCGACACACTCACCCTGAGCTGGACCACTGCGGGAGCTGGTATCTGGGTCCTTCCCCCGGCTCCAGGGACCCCAGGAAAAGCACGCCAGCAATGCTGGAAGGCCTGGTCTCTCCCAGGCTCCTTCTGCTAGAAAGAACACAAAGTCCCAGAGGCCTTTGCTTAGATGATTCTTGATGCAGCTGAGCGAATTTTCAGTTCAGCAACCAAAGTTTCAGCTGTCAACTGCCCTAGTTTCAACTAACTTAAAAAAAAAAGATTCTATTTTGCAAAAGGGGTTAGGGTTTTCTAACTTAAAAAACCCAGTTGTTTTTATATATATTGATATTATTTCATTTCATTTTCACAGAAACCCTATGTAGGTACCATATTGGAGAAACTACAGTCACAAAAACGATGTGAAGTTAATTACAATTATATAGCACCAAAGAAAATATTCAAGGAGCCATAAACCTCCTCCCTTGATTTTTTTGTTCAAACAAGTTTGTAAAATTGTACTGGATGTGAGTCTGAGTGAACTCCGGGAGATGGTGATGGACAGGGAAGCCTGGCGTGCTGCGATTCATGGGGTCACAGAGAGTCGGACACGGCTGAGCGACTGAACTGAACTGAATTGATAGCTGATTTACAATGTTGTGCTAATTTTCGCTGTGCCACAAAGTGACTCAGTTATACACATACAAACATTTAAAATATATTCTTTCCCATTTCTGTTGATGAAAGGATATTGAATATAGCTCCCAGTGCTACACAGGAGGACTTGGCCGTCTGTCCCTCCTACACATGCCAGTTTGCAGCTGCTCATCCCAAGCTCTCCGTCCTTTCCTGCCCCATGACCTCTCCCCCTCGGCAAACACAAGTCCGTTCTATATGTCTGTGAGTCTGTCTGTTTCATAGATATGCTCTTTTGTGTCATATTTAAAATTCCACATATAAGTGATATCATACGATATTTCTGACTTACTCCATTCACTCAGTAAGATAATCTCTACGTTACTGCAAATGACAGTATTTCATTCTTTGTTATGGCTGAGTAATATTTCATTTTATATATATATATATAATGTCATTATTTCATTCTTTGTTATGGCTGAGTAATATTTCATTATATATATATGGCATTATTTCAGTCTTTGTTATGGCTGAGTAATATTTCATTATATATAGATAATAACATTATTTCACTCTTTGTTATGGCTGAGTATTATTTCATTGTATAATGACATTATTTCAGTCTTTGTTATGCTGAGTAACGTTGCATTGTATATATATCTCATTTTCTTTGTCCCTCCATCTGTCAATGGACACTCAGGTTGTCTGGCTATTGTGAATGGTGCTGCTGTGAACGTAGGGGTGCGTGTACCTTTTTGAATTATGACTTTCTTTGGATATATGATCAGGAGTGGGACTGCCGGATCACGTGGCAACTTTAGTTTTTTAGGAACCTCCATGCTGTTTTCCATCATGGCTGCTCCACTTTACATTCCTACCAACCACGTAGCAAGCGGTTCCCATTTCTTCAAACCCTCTTCAATATTTATTATTTGTATTTTTTAATGATGGCCATTCAACTATTCTTGAAAAAGCCATCAAACTATTTCTTAATAGGAACAGAATTAATCTTTTTTGATAATCACACACAAAATAATTACATGTTGATTTGAGTTTCCTTATTATAGTATCACCTCAGTTGTCTGGGGATCCCTAACCATCTGGAATCAAGTCAACTGGAACAAAGTTTTAAAAAAGGACTCCAGAGAGCCAAAACACAGAAAATCTTTATTTATAATTCTTTATGTGGGGCCCATTTACTCTTAATTTGTACCCAGTTTATTAAGATTGGGTCCTTAGTTTTGCAACCAAAAGACAGACAGTGTATTAAGTATACACTGAGTAAAGAACCACTAGCAAGAGGCAGGTAGCCTAAAAGTCTAAGAATAGCCACCAGACAGTGAGGGAAAAGACTGGAAAACTTTGCTATCACTAGCAAAACCTTAGCGGCATGAATCCATGGCATAGCCTACCGCAAAAGCCTGAAAGGTATTTCTGGACAATGAGTTGTAATTACACCCAGGACCTTCAGTCATTAATGAAAGGCTTCATGTTCAATACGTTTTGATGAAAGTATAATTGACTTTAATGCAGTAGAGAATGATTCCCTCGAAAACTGTTAAAAGATTTTAAGTGTTCCTGTTTAAAAAGAGGCAAGGATTCTGAGTGCTGAGCAGGGTGTCAGGAAATGGGAATACAGTGGTGATGAAACTCACAACGGAAAGTGACAAAACTACCCTGGTAAGAGCTTGGAGAGCAGAAGCGGGTTCTGGGGTTTGATTTGTGAACTTGCAAAGGGGAGTGGGTCAGGGAAGGCTTTCTGGAGGAGGAAGTCCACTTCTGAATGGTGAGAGGAAAAGGAGGATGGAAGAAAAGGCTTTTCATGCAACTGCAACATAAAAAAAAAAAAAAGTAGAGGCCAGAGCAAGCTTGGCTCTGGGGAATTAAAAAGTTTTTCCCTGGAAATAGTAGATAGCTGAGAAACTAAGGGCTCAGATAATTTTCTAGGCCTAAACTCACTAAGGAACAGAAAAATTTCCCCGTGGGGCCAGGTCAGCAAAGGTGCCGGCAGCAACAATCTGAATGACAATCCACCTCGGGACATTCTTTAAGTCTTTCAGGATGCTAGACACTGAGTTTCAAATTTAGCTGGCTTTCTCACAGACTCAACAGAATAGATGTGGGAAGGGGTGGGGGAAGTTAGGACAGGCTCTACAGCTCAAAAAGATGGTCTTCAGCCGGTGGTCTTCCTGGCCAAGTTAGCAGGGAAGCCTGTGACATCAGAGGTACCAGCTCCCCCTGCTGGAAAAGGAGACCCATCCCCACGCCTGTTAAGTCTAGCATCATGCAGTTGCTGGGTTAACACACGAATGCCCAGGGAGGCAGAATACAGCCTCTACCTTAAGAAACTGTAGCAAGAAGGGTTGGCAGAGGCTGGAAGGCTTGGGGGGCGGCAGATGCTGGAGAGAGGAGTAGGAGAAGGATGCTAGAAGTGCAAAGATCGCTCTGGCATTTCCTAGCTTTGCCAGGTCCAGCTGTACTTAGCGTCCGTATTTTAATCTGGAGGGCCTGGAAACCTTCTGTAAGACCTCGTGTACCAGGATGGAGAAGATTCTCACCGTTTTGCTGATGGCAGCAGTCACCGGGGCTGGGAAAAGACCCTCACTCCCCTCCCCTCTCCTTAGGAGTGTGGAGGGGAGAGAGGCAGACGCCGCGGTGAGCAGTCAAGAAGGACTGGGAAAGCCTGTGCCTCAGTCCCTCACATCCTTTTCCCCCAACTTCCAAGTGCCCCGCATTTATTTCTTGCCTTGTTCCTTTGACCCCACGGCGCTTCACCATCGCATCCGTAGCGCATTCCGCATCCCTAGCAGCGCGCGTCCTAGAAGCTCCCAGCACCAGACACCCCTGGGTCCCAGTCCCGTGGCTCTCCCACCTTTAAACTGGCGCTTCTCAAGGCTTTCCCGTCTCCTCGCCCTCCTTCTCCTCCCGGAAACTTCCAGATCTTTGCCCAGCGCCGTCCAGCCCTCTCTCTACCAACCTCCCTTGCCTTCTGCTTGTCCCTTGGGCTTTCCTAAGGGACAAGTATTTCGCTTGCACTCAGGGTCCTCCCGGGACAGACTCGGCCCTTGCCCAGGGCCCGCTCCGCCCTAGTTGGGAGGTCTAGGGCTAGGCACCGCCTCTCCTGGCCTCAGTTTACCTCGGGGCACCACGAGGCGGGGGCGAGGGGCGGCGCTGACTTAAAGAGCTCTCAATGCGACGTCCAGCCGCCGCCCGCCCACGCCCCGCGGGCCTCGCGCCCCCTCACCTGGTTGCCAGGGCCCGGCGGCTTGCAGGGCCCTGCAGGCGGCCGCCTGAACCGCCAGGCTGGAAGCCGGGTGGCCAGGGCGGTAGGCGGCTGCCTGCACTGGGCCTCCCGCCTGGCGGCCGAACACTGTGCGCAGCAGCTTCTCCAGCAGCCGCAGCTCCGGGGCCGCCGCGTCCTCCGGCTCCGCCTCGGCCACCAGCACCCCGACCAGCGCCGCGCCGGCCCGCCGCCGGCCTCGCACATCCCGTAGCATCTCCCGCAGGTGGCGCCGCGGGCCCCGGGCGGCCAGCGACGACGCGCGGCACAGCACGAAGACGAGCGGCGAGCGGATGGCGCGCGCCCCGGTCGCGTGCCTTTTCGGCGCCCTCGGCGCCCCGGGCCCCGCGCCCTCGGCGGCCCCGCCGCCCGGCTTGCCTCCGGCTTGCTGGGGCGGGAACACTGCTCGGGCGAAGTCCCACAGCAGCGCTCGGCTCTGCTCGCGCTCCCACAGCTCCCCACCAGCAGCACCTGCCCGCGGCCGCCCGCCGCCTCCACCAGCGCCTGGAAGGGCGGCTCGCCCGGGCTCTCGGGTCGGGCGGCCAGCGCCTCCAGCTCACTCTCCATGCTCGCGGCTGCCGGACCTCTGCGGCCGCTGCGGCCCTGCCGGGCCAGCTGCCCGCCTCTCGGGGCGGCAGCGCCCAGGCCGGGAGGACACGCCTCCAGGGCTGCGCCTCGCCCGACCCCTGGCCCCAGGGCCGGATCGCCCCGCTTCAGCCGGGAACTGGGCGGGGGCTTTCTCCCCTACAGCGCTCTAAGGGTGGCGCCTCCCGAGGTCCCCCGGGCGGCAGACAAGGGGAAACAGCGGTTCATCCAACATTTACTGAACACCTACTAGGTGCCCTGGAGAAGGGAACGGCCACCCTCTCCAGGATTCTTGCCTGGAGAATTCCACGGACAGAGGAGCCCGGTGGTCTACAGTCCATGGGGTCACAAAGAGTGAGACACGACTGAGCAGCTCACACTTCTGCTAAGAGCACAGGAGTCGAAGGTGGAAATTATCATGTGAACAAATGTATCCACAAGCAAGACTGGTCTGAGACCTGGAGCAGTTATTTCTGAGGGGTTCTCGTGGTGTGGGGACAGGAAGTTTGGGAGGCGGGACTGTCCCTGACTGTCACTTTGGAATTTGGGGAGAGTGTGTGTAAGGGGGCACCAGAGGTGAGAAAAGAAGGGAAGCAGGAATCTCTTCCATTACTTTGGTCCTTGACTCACTTTGGGGGCCTTCAGCCTTGAACAAAAACTTATCGAGGACCCATCGTTTCAATAAATCCTATGACCTGCAGGGCCCTGGAAGTAAAGGCAGATAGTGTTGCTCCCTGTGGAACAGAAGTCTATGGGATAGGATGCTGTTTTGATATGTGTGTGTGTTGGGGATGTGGGGATGGGCTGGAAGACAAGAGAATGTCAGTAGGCTAGGTCAGCAGTAGGAATGCATTTCCTTTCATTCTAAGGGTCTAAGTCAGCTTTGTCCAATAGACATTCTGTGATGATGAAAGTGTTTTATATATTATCTGTACTGTCTAGTGCTGGCTTCCCAAGTGGTTCAGCGGTAAAGAATCTGCCTGCAATGCTGGAGATGCAGGTTCGATCCCTGGGTTGGGAAGATTCCCTGGAGGAGGAAATGGCAGCCCACTCCAGTATTCTTGCCTGGTAAATCTGGTGGAGAGAGGAGCCTGGTGGGCTCCAGTCCATGGGGTCGCAGAAGTGTCGGACAGTGCTAAGCAACTAAACAACACCTGTCCGATGGAATAGCTACTAGCCATATGTGGCTATTATGGAGCACTTGAAATCAGTAGCACTGGCTAGTGCTATTGAGAAACTGAATTTTCTGTTTTATTTCATTTTAACTAAGTGTAAATAGCCACATAAAATGAGTGGCTAGGGGACTGGGCAGCGCTGGTCAAGGCTCTTTACCTGCCCTCTATGACACAGTATAGACCAAAGGCCCTTCTGGGTCAAGAACATGTTAGTACTCCATTCTCTCCCCCACCATATAATTCCCAAACTGCTCTTGTAGTTACCCTGTTTCCTTCCCCTTGTAGTTATGTTGAAACACCTCTTCCTGGAGTTTGTGTGTCTAGTCAATTAAAACAAAGCTTTCTTGAGCTCAAGCAGTGAGGATTCCATGGACAGAGGAGCCCTGCCCTAAGTCTGATCATCCAGCAGTGATTTCAGCCAGTGTTTCGGGAAGGACCCAGTATCATTGCTGGAGTCTTAGTTAAGATGACCTCTTGCCTCTCTACACCATTTTTGCCCAGGAGATCCACACTTAGGTGGGAAAAGCACAAGATATGGAGCAGGAATCCCTGCTCTGGAAACAGGTTGTGCTCCAGCACCAGCTCAGTGATTCAGTCAACAATTTGGATTTATCAAGCATCTCTACCATGTATTGTGCCCGTTGCTGGGAAGACAGCTGTGAACAGACGAAATTACTACCTTTGTGGAGCTGCAGATCTAGTGGAGGTTTTGAGAGAAAGACCATGAACAAGTACACGTATAATATCAGCTTCAGATGGTGATGGGTACAATGAAAACATGCAGGGCTGACAAGATGGTAATGTGCCTGAGATGCTGGCACACTCCAGTGAATACCAACCTGAAGATGCTATGGAAGCAAGAGGGAGGTTGAAGAAGACTGAGAGACAAACCCAAAAACCGTGAGATGTGCTCTCCCCTACCCTACCTTCCTGGAGGCCGCAGCGGGGGGGCCACATGTGTGGGAGAGACACGGAAACCCTTTCCAGATGAGAGCTGGGTGCCCTGGAAAGGGATAGGCTGAGGGATCGATCGCCCTGTGGTGTGTTCTTTTCTCCCCACAGAGGCGCCACAGATCATTGCCCAATTCCAGCCTCTCCCCACCCCGCCTCCCATGGCACTGAAAACAGCCCCAGATGGTAACGTCAGGCTGAGGGCAGAAGTACAGACAAGCGGACCTGTAGCCTAGCAGCCCCTTCTTTCCCCTGGCGGGAACAGGGCATTCCAACCACAAGGCCTGGCTCATGGAAAGAGTCGTGCCGGGAGAGTGTGCCCACAAGCCTTGATGGGGGTGGGCGGTAGTGGCACATGGGGAGTTGCCAAATTCACACTGTCATGCTGGAGGCCATTCCTATGCCCATTCATATTCCTTGAGCTCACTAGGAGGGAGCTCAAGATAAAACCTAAATTTCAGTCCCTTTCATGTTTACCTGCTGCCAGCCAAGATAGATGATGTCTGGTGAACAGGAACTCACTAAGAAAGTTAATCAGATTTCTGGAAAGTATAAGCTAATGCAGATTTAATCAATACATGAAATCAGATTCATCTTAGCTGCTAATGACACAGACTACATATAACAGTGGCATAAACACAATGAACATTTATTTTTCTCTATTGTAGAAGTTTAAAGATGGATAGTTCATGGCTGATGTTGTAGCTCTGTTTTACTGGGTGTTTGAAGACACAGGTTTCATTTGGGATCACTATTCCTCCATCTTGTCCTCATGATTCAAACTGGCAGCAAAAGCTCCAGCCATTACCTCTTGCTTCAGGCAACAGGGTAGCGGAGCCGTGTGGAAGGAACAAAAATCAATTGACTTCAGATTTTTAAACAGTAACACTGGATTTAAGAAAATAGTTGAATAATATTTTTAAAGTATCAAAGAGAAAGAACTTGGAACCTAGATTTTGATCTCTAGCTAGATTATCAGCTATATAAAGGGTATAACCCCTTTATCATATACAGCCCCTCTTTGAAATCACTGTTAGAGGAAGCCTTCCAACAAGAAGAGAAATATAGATGTGCTCAACAATAGGGAGAAAAAGGGATTAAATACTTATTTAAATTACTCTTGTCTAAGTAAATTGTTCTGTACAATGCTGGCAAAGCACAGCCTGGGTGGGCATAAGCTGGGAGGTGGCAGAGTGGGTGGGAGCCCTACCAGGAACGTGGAAAGGCAATTGATTCTATTTGGTTACCTTTTTGAGAAAGAGAGGAAAACTTATCAGCTGACTGGAGAGGAACTCTCAGATGTGCTGGTGTTTTTATACTTTCACTGGTCTAAAATCAATATGCTCTGCCTCTTCAGCTATTTATTCTCTGCTCAAAATTTCTAGGTAACAATTCCAAACTTTCCAGCACTAGGATGGAGGCTAGATTGGAGAGGGGGTGGGGCGTTCAACAAAGGTCAGAGTCCAGGGCCAGTGAAGTTTATCTTTACCTGTGTTATTTACCTGGCAAAGGTTCAGGTATTAAATTAACAGGAAATTACAAAGACCTTAGAAAAAGAAGTAGGCTGCCAAGAATATTTCTTCCTTCCCTCTATTCATGCCCTAAAAATCATGAAACAAACAGGCTTTTTCTTATGTCTCCGGTTTAGCAATGGAGACATAAAATGAAATTAGGATTTCTGAAACAATTTGCTTCTTTATATTTGCTCAGCTTCCCAGTGGCTCACTGTTAATGAATTCACTTGCAATTCAGGAGACGCAGGAGATCCAGGTTCAATCCCTGGGTCGGGAAGATCCCCTGGAGGAGGGCATGACAACCCACTCCAGTATTCTTGCCTGGAGAATCCCGTGGACAGAGGAGCCTGGTGGGCTACAGTCCACGAGGTCACAGAGAGTCAGACATGACTGAAGTGACCTAGCACACACAGTTGCTCAAGTGGAGCTTGGAAGGAGGAGTGATAGAAAAGTGCTGATCTAGAAATCAAGGAGTAATGTTGATTGAGTGCTGGCACCTCTTTCTCCTCTTTTCTCCCTCTTTTTCACCCCAGTCTTCTTCCTTCCTCCTTCCCCTCCCTCCCTTGTGCTAGAAGTTCATCTCCTGATTGTTGGGGAAGAAAAGGATTCTTTTCCTCCATTCTAGATTCATTAGCTGGTATAATAATTTAATGAACAGATGACAAATTAATAGGAGAAAAACAAATTATGTGCATACTGGAGCCCCATAAAGACAGAAGATGCAAAGGCAGTTGGCCAATTGAGGCTTTGCGGCCATCCTGAACTGAGGAAAGGGTTAGGGGTCTGGGGTGCTATTGGGGGACGAAGGCCATTCACAGGAAGATGGGAAGAGTAGATGGTTGGCATCAGATATTACCCAGGCAGCTAAGTCTCTCAGATTAGAAAAAACTTATCTCTGGTAAGAGCTGTCTTTTTGGTACAAGCTTCCTTTTAAAAATCTCTAAGGCTTCCCTGATGTCTCAGACAGTAAAGAATCTGCCCGCCAAGCAGATTTGATCCCTGAGTCAGGAAGATCCTGGGTCAGAAGGACAATGGCAACTCCCTCCAGTATTCTTGCCTGGAGAATCACCTGGACAGAGGATCCTGGTGGGCTACAGTCCATGGGATCACAATAAGTTGGACACAACTGAGTGACTAACATGTTCACTTTTCAGGCAGTTAAGGAAGAGGTAAAAAGGTTTTCCTAAGTTTTCAGGGTCTTAATCGCCTTCAGTTCAAAATAATCCACACACCAAAGTGGCACACTTTCGGGTGGCATGTTCTGCTCCCCTTTGTGGTCTCCCTGGCCAGTGCTTGTTCCCATCAGGGCACGGGAGTGCAGATCTCTGGGACAGCTGGTGTTCTTCTGGGGGTTAAGCATCGCAGCCTTACCTGAACTCTAGGGTCTAAGGAAGGTTCATTAAGAAGCCTGGGAAAGGACGCTGAACCAGAAACCCTGATTTAATCCCCTGTAGTGCCCCCGAGGGGCCCACGATGGTACAGCAGC